>PVJD01011975.1:0-42695 GCA_004026545.1 Mormoops blainvillei | reverse complement strand
GCTCCTAGATTTCACTTCTCAAGTCCACAGCAGGAGTCAATTACAGCTTCTTCCCTGCACCAACACAGCTCCACTTTACCTCTAGCTCCCCCTGGTGAGCCTCTGAATCTCATTCATATTCTCTGCCTGGCCTCTGGATTCACTGTCAATCCCTGACCTTTGTCACGGTATTACTACTTCATCTCTTACCCCTTGCTACTACGGCCCCATTCCAAGCTCACTGACTGTCAGTTCTCATTTACCCTTCCAGCTGAGAGGAAAAAGGAATTTCTGTACCTTGAGTGAAGCACAAAGGAGCCACTTCTAGCTCTCTTTATATCTTGTTTGCAGTGGCTTCTGCCATCACTATGAGGCTTTCTCACAGTAATGTAGTCTCCTGGTAACATGGTCTCCCCAGAGTCTTGAAAAAGAAGTAGGGCACAGTTACCCTATGTTTTGCATTTCCTTTTCAACTTGAGAGGGGTGGGGTATGAAAAACCTTTTACTTCTCTTTTGTCTCAGTCCTTTAAAGGGCCTCCTACTTGCCCTTGGAATTAAGAATTTTTTATATTATATAGAAAGAAACATCCTGGTTCTTTCTACTAATCATTTATGATTATCAAGGCTCAAATCTTCAAAATGCATATCCTGATACAGAAAGAGAGCTGTTATGATTTAGAAAAAGGAAATAAAACAATTCTGTCTATGTTAAAAAAATCAACAATGTTCTTTTTTTCCCCTTACAACCAACAGTTTAATGCAGTAAATCAAAGTTTATCAATAGATCCATTCTTATAGTCATTAGCTACCTACTCTTCACTTCTGACAGTAAGCCTTGTAATGGCCATAGGTTTTAAAGGTAGAAAATTTCAGGAAAGCCTTAACTGTGGTTCAAAATATTCATTGCTTCTAGTTCTAGGAAGATGAACTTCTAGTTCAAATACAAGGAGGCTCAAAAGTTAGAGAAGATGGCAATTGACTCAGAGTTCAAATTCCAAGGGACAACAAAAAGGTGAGTTCATTGCGGTATTTTTTGTTTGTTTCTGTGTTTATTTTGCCGCATATATTTCAGGCTTAGAGTTAAAGAAATGATCAAACTGGAAATGCCAATAAGTGTCAACAAAACAGTCAGAAGGAGATCAGTAAAGGGGAAACATGGCGATACCAGAAAATTTTTAAACAGTAACTGCTCTACTCCACAGAACAGCACAAATAACAGGCATTCCTACAACCAAATGCTGAGCAGAGAGCCTAGACTTTCACCCATGCATGGCTGTAACAAGAACAAGGCACCCCAACTCCCATTGGGGTGATGGCAGAGAAGGCTGACTAGGCAAGTGGACTTTCATCTCTGCCATGAAGTAATGATACCCACTTCTTCCTGAGGGGTTAGTGGAGACTACTAAGAAAACCTATAGTTCTACTCTCACCCATTGCCCTGTTATAAGAAGAGATCTAGTGGAGAATAAGGACTTTTATCTCTACCGGTGTGAACAAAGCTACTACTCTCTCCTCATGATGTCAGTAGAAGCCATGTGGGGAGAATTAAGACACATTTCTATGCTTAACAACCCAAGAGGTATAAGTGGAGGGCTAATATGGAGCTGGCACTCTCACACTCACCTGACAGCAACTAGGAGGTCTCCCATTAATGGCAGCTGAGTGAGGAAACTGAATTTCTACGTGGCAGTAATGAATCAGTGTCTCCAATTCCCCTGACTGATTGGTATCATGGGAAGCCAACTAAAAAAGGCTTAAATAAGATCCAGAATCTCATAATACAATGCTGAAAATATCCACATTTCAACAGAAAATTACATGTCATGGCAAGAAACAGAACAATCTCAAACTGAATAAAAAAGATGAACAACAAATGACAATACCAAAGTGAAAGAAGTTAAAATTATTATACATTTTAAAGCAACCATCAAAAAAGAAAAAACTTCAACAATGGTGAATACTTTTGAAGCAGATGAAAAATAATAGTCTTGCCAAAGAACCAAAGTGTCAACAAATAAACAGAAGATATAACTAAGATCAAACTTTACAACTGAAAAATATGGTAGCTGAAATAAAAAGCTCAATGGATGGGGACAACAGTAAACTGGTGAGGATGAGAGAAAAGTATCAGGGAACTTAAACACAGAAAAATAGAAATTACTCAATTTGAACAACAACAAAAAATTAGACTTGAAAGCTGATTAGATCCTTAGGGGATTTATGGGATGATATTGAAAGATCTGACATTCACATCATCAAAGTCTAGGAAGGAGAGAGGAGAAAAGCACATAAGAAATTAAAAGCAAATTTTTCAAGACAGAGAGAGATAGGACAGAATGCTGGAAGGTTATTGCACAAAGAAAATGTATGAATCCTAAAGTGTTTGCATGGAATAAGAGCTTCAAAGTACATGAACCAAATACTGATAGAACTAAAAAGAGAAATAAACAAGGACTTAATCACCCCTGTGTCAACAACTGATAAAATGACTGAACAGAAAGTCAGGAAGAGTATAGAACTTACAACTCCATCAACTAATAGGACTAAGCAACATCTGAAGGAGACTCCATCCAGCAGCAGACTACAAATTCTTTTCAAGTGTTCATGGAACATATATGTAGACCATATCCTGGGCCATAAAAGCAAACCTAATACAAATTTAAAAGTTTTGAAACCCTATAGAGTATATTTTCCAACCACAGTGGAAATCAAGAGCAGAAAGACAGGAAATTCTCCAAACACTTGGAAACTAGACCATGTACCTCTAAATAATACATGGGTCAAAAAGGGAAGCCTCAAGGGAAATTAGAAAAATACATTGAACTGGATTCAATAAAAATAAAATATATCAAAATCTGTGGGACACAGCTAAAGCAGAACTGAGAGGGAAATTTATGACACTAAATGGCATTCATTAGAAAGGAAGAAAAATCTCAAATCAATAATTCAAGCTCCTACCTAAAGAATGTAAAAAAAAAAAAATGAAACTAAAGCAAGCAATAAAAAGGAAAATGAAGAGCAGAAATCACTGAAATTGAAGCCAGTAAAACAAAAGAGAAAAATTAATGAAACTGAGATTATGTTTTTGAGAAGACCAATAAAATTTGCAAGCTTCTATCACAATTGACAAAGAAAAAAGAGGGAAGATATAAATAAATATCTGGAATGAAAAGGTGCTAGCACGGCAGACTATGCAGCAATCAAAAGAAAATAAGGGAATATCATGAATAATATTGTGACATACATATTCCTTAAAAAGACTAACTAGCACGTTACTTAACATGAAATAGGTAAAGTGACAGCTAATGAGGGGAGGGTAGTTAGGGGGGTGGCGTGATTGAGCAAAGAGGAAAAAGGGCTCATGGACATGGACAACAGTATAGTGACTTGCTGGGGGGAGGGGCATATAAGGGGACTAAATGGTCATGGAAAATATACAATAAAGATTAAAAAGTAGATAACATGAATATCCCTATATGTCCAGTAGATTTTCACTAGTGAATTCTACCAATATTTAAAGAAGAATCAACACTCAAACTGCACAATCTCTTCCAGAAAACAGAAGATGAGGAAACATTTATCAATTAATTTTATGAAGATAGCTTTACCCTGATATGAAGTCAGAAAAATAAGGAACAAAAATGATTAAAAAAAAACCCAACTATAAACCAGTATCTCCAAAGAATATAGATGCAAAAACCTTTAGCAAAACATAATAAAAAAGATTCATCATTATAGAAAGAAACAATTCTATATTATAACCAAGTGAGTCTTCTTCTAGGGATGCAAGTCTGGTTCAATATTCAAAAAATAATGTAATCTACCATATTAACAAACTAAGGGAAAAAATTCACAGTCATTTTAGTCAATGCAGGAAAGACTTTAACAAAATTCATCACTCATTCACTATAGAACTCCTAAATAGAGAAATTTCTCAACTTTATTAAGAATATCTCCAAAATAAAAAACCCATAGCTAACATGATATCTGTTGTTGAAGGACTATATTACTTTCCCCAAAGATCAAGATCAAGGTAAAGATGTCCAGTCTCACCTTCTTATTCAACATAGAGATAAAAGTTCTAGCCAGTGCAATAAGGAAAGAAAAGACTGTATCAGAAATGAAGATATAAAGTTATTCCTGTTTGCAGGTAGAATGACTTTTTTACCTAGAAAATCCCAAGGAATTTATTACTAAAAACAAAACAAAATCTAGAAATAATGAGTTCAGCAATATTGCTAAAAAAATAAAATTGTTCACAAAGAAACCTATATACAAATGTTTATACTAACTTTATTTGTAATAGCCCCAAACTGGAAACAACCTACATTTTCTTCAACAGGTGAGTTGTTAAAGAAACTGTTACATCTATACCATGGAGACCACTCAGCAATATAAAGGATACACTATTGATACAGGCAAAAATGAATAAATCACTAAGGAACTATTCTGGGTGGAAGAAGTCACTCTCCAAAGGTTACATTTAAAAACATTTTGAAACCACAGAATTTTAGAAATGGAGAACAGATTAGTGGTCTTTAAATGTTAAGAAAGGAATGAGGAAAAAAAAGTGGATGTGTCTGTAAAAGGGCAACATGAAGGATTCTTATGATAACGGAAATGTTCTGTATCTTGACAGTCAATGTCAGCATCCTGGTTGTGATACTGCACTATGCATTTTGTAAAATGTTACCATTGGGAGAAACTGGGTAAAGGGTAACATGGAATCTGTCTATTAATTTCTTATAACTGCTGGTAAAGCTGTGAAAATACAATTTTTAATTACAAATAAAATACACATTAAAATTACACACACACACACACACACACTACTCAGCCCTGGCCAGGTGGCTTCGTTTGAGCCCTGTCTCATACACCAAAAGTTGTATCCCCTGGGTTTGATCCCCTGTTGGGACATGTATGGGAGGCAACCAATTGATCTCTCTCTCTATCTCTCTCTCCTCCCTTACTTCTCTCCCTCTTTCTCCCCTTCTCTAATTAATAAACATATCCTTGGGTGAGGATTAAAATATTAATATAAATATTATACACAGCAATATATGTATTGATGTTAACAAAACAAATTGAATGTGATATTTTAGAGGCAATACTATCAGATATACTGCTATATGGGATAAATCTTCAGGTCATATGAAAAACAGATTATTTAATTTAATTGTAGAATCAGAGATTTGGTCATTTTTCTCACTGTAGCAGCTCAATTTTGGTCAAGATTGTCATTAGACTATCATGTGCAGTCATGTATTTGAAACATTCAATGTAAGTTTCTGGATATGGGACACCTCAGATATATTAAGCCCCTATTTCTAATCTTCCCTTTACTAGATTTATTTACAGCTAAAATCATTTATCAATTGATTTAAGAAATATTTTAATTATTCATTATGTTAAACAATAAACATTAAAAAATCAGTCATGTACCACCTTAATTTGACCATAAAATATTATTTCCTTTTTCTTTGCTAATTTATAATTCTAATTTTTCTCTTTAAAAATATTTTAAAAAGCAGAATCCCAAGGGATAATACATAAGAGGAATGTACCTATAGGCAAAGATAACTGAGTATGATCTTTAAATACAATACTTATTAAACCAAGTTTTCCTGCTAAAAAGATAGTTGATTATGTGGAAGATCTGTAAGGCTTTAATCTTTCACACCTCATTAATAAGTTATCTAGAACTAATTTAAGCTACTATAGATTTATAAATAACCTGCTGTACAGAGGGTTTAATAAAGGGCTCATAAATCGCTCTTTATTAATTTTACATTTGCTAAAAGTAGTTTATCAGAAAAGAAAATTAAAAGGCAAATTAAAACTTAATTCCCATGGTACTGACATAATGCAGTTTGCTGTGTCATAGGGCATACCTAAAAGCCTTAGAAGTATCAAAACATATTCAAAAGGCTGATATTTTTATGCCATAGAAAATATTAAAATGCACTGGAGTAGTCTTAATACATCATTTTATTCTAATCCTCACCCGAGGATATTTCCATTGAATTTAAAGAGAAAGGAAAGGTGGGAGGGAGAGAAAGATAGAGAGAGAGAGAAACATGGATGTGAGAGAGAAGAGAGAAACACCCATTGGCTGTCTCTTGCATGTACCCCAACCGTGGATGGAACTTAGGTAATTGCCCTGAATGGGAATTGAACCAGCAACCTCTCCATGTTTGGGATGATGCTCCAACAACTGAGCCAATGGCCACAGCAATACATCATTTTTAATGTATTAAGTGTCATGTTTTTTAAATTAAAAATATCCTGGCTTGTGAAAAGTTTAGTTTTTCATTTATTCTGCTGGGATATTCTTTTCAGAAATTCAATTTAAATTAAATTTTATCTTAAAGCAGTCTCTTTAGCATATCTTGCAATGCTGGTTTGGTAGAGGTGTATTCTTTTAGCCTTCCTTACTCTGAGAAACTCCTTATTTCGCCTTTCATTTTAATTGAGAGCCTTGCTGTGTACAGTAGTCTTGGATGCAGGACTTTGCTCTTCATTACTCAGAATATTTCTTGCCATTCCCTTCTGGCTTATAGTGTTTCTGTGGAGAAATCAGCTGCAAGCCTTATCGGGGCTCCCTTGTATGTTACTTCCTGTTTCTCCCTTGCTGCCTTTAAGATTCTGTATTTGTGTTTGATATCTGCCATTTTAACTATGATGTGTCTTGGAGTGGGTCTCTTTGGGCTCCTCTTAAGTGGGACTTGTGCTTCCTGGACTTGTGTGATTTTTTCTCTCCTCAAATTAGGGGAGTTTTCCATCATTACTTTTTCCAACAGGTTTTCTATCCCTTGTTCCTCTTCTTCTCCTTCTGGTATTCCTATTATATGGATATTATTAGGTTTCATGTTGTCCTGCATTTCCCTGAACATCTCTTCATTTTTTTTTTTTGAGCCTTTTTTTTTCATTTTCTTGCTCTTTCTGGGAGTTTTTCCTACCATGTCATCCAGCTCACTGATTCAATCCTCTGACTCATCTAGTCTGCTTTTGACTCCTTCTACTGTGTTCTTCAATTCAGAAATTGTGTGAGAGAGGAACATAAGTAAGGGGAAAAAATGAATAAGCACCTATCAATAATAACTTTAAATGTAAATGGATTAAATGCTCCATTAAAAGACACAGAGTAGCTGAATGGATAACAGGACCCATACATATGCTGCCTACAAGAGACCCACCTCAGAACAAAAGAACACAGACTGATAGTAAAGAGTTGGAAAAAATATTCCAAGCAAATGGACAGGAGAAAAAAAGCCAGGGTATCAATACTTATATCAGGCAAAATAGACTTCAAAATAAAGGCTATAAAAAGAAACACAGAAGGACACCCTCATAATACTCGAAGGAAGAATCCATCAAAAAGACATAAACATTGTAAAGCTATAAGCACCCAATATAGGAGCACTGCTACATATAAGGAAAATCCTGGATGACTTCAAGAAAGATATAGACACCAACACATTTATTGTAGGGGATTTTAATACCCCACTGTCAACAACAGATAGATCATCCAAACAAAATATCAACAAAGCTATTGTGGAACTAAATGACACATTAGATCAAATGGACTTAACTGATATATGTATAGAATCTTTCATTCTAAAGAAGCAAACTACACATTCTTTTCAAATGCACATGGAACATTTTCAAAGATAGGCTACATGATAGGACACAAAACAAGCCTCAACAAATTTAAGAAACTTGAAATCATACCAAGCATTTTCTTGGACCACAAGGATCAAAAAACTATGGTACATTTACACAATGGAATACTATGCAGCAGAAAGGAAAGAGGAGCTACTAACCTTCACGACAGCATGGATGAAACTGGAGAGCATTATGCTAAGTGAAATAAGCCATACAGTGAAAAATAGATACCATACGATCTCACCTATAAGTGGAATCTAATCAACAAAATAACCAAGTAAAATATAACCAGCAACATTGAAATAAAAAACAAACTGACAGTAACCAGAGGGGAGGAGGGAGGGTGATGACAGGGGAAACGAAGGGGAAAGGTCATCAAGGAACGTGCATAAAAGACCCATTGACAAAGCCAAATGAGGGAAGGAATGAGGGTGGGAGGTAGGGGTGAGTGGGGCTGGGGAAAGTGGTGGCAGGAAAATGTTGACAAAAAAAAAAGTGGGGGGGAAGGCTAAGAACAGTATTGGAAATTAAGAAGCCAAAGAACTGATATGTACAGCCCATGGACATGAACTAAGAGGTGTTGGGATGATGAGATGGGGTGCAGAGTGGAGGGGATAAAGGGGGGAAAATGTGATAACTGTAATAGCATACTCAATAAAATATACCAAAAAAACAAATTAAAAAAATAAATGAATATTTTAGATAATTAATTTCTTAAGCTCCATCTCTCTAATATTGAACTGCCAATTATTAGCCATGTAATAAATAGACTCTTCTACCTAATATTACCAATAAAACATTATTAAAATTAAAAACATTTTCTGCCTTTCTGGGCAAAGACGGGGGTTGCTTTTCATATCAGAATTTCTTAAGAGACCTGAAAATATAATTTATCTATTTTCATAATTTTCTTTCCTCTGACCTTATCATTCTCCATCAATTAAATATATTTACTAAAACAGAAAAATACAATTGAAAAGTGATATTACCCACTGTTGATGGGTTGTCTTAAATTGGTAAACAGAACAGTGTAATGTAAACACTATATTAATTTGTACACACATAGAAGTTAACTTGAATTTCTAAATCTTCCATTTTATTACATATTAAATTTATATTTAAGATGTCACATTAATGTAGTTGATATTTTATTGAGAATTAAAGTGTATATAGTATTAATTTTAAGAAGTACATATTGAGTACCTAATGTACACCAGACTATATTACTGAGGTACATCATTTAGCCAAAGAGAAAGCTCCATCTTTTATGGAGTTTACACTCTAATGGCAAAAGAAAAATTTAAATATCATTAATAAGGACAGAATATTGGGTTTAATTCATCAATAGACTTAATTTATCATGTTTCTATATAAAAATATATAAATATATACTATATATAACAGGCTAAATTTATGTGTATAGAGGTCCCTAGAATATTATACTATATAAAATTATGCAATGGGTAAAATATTATATTAAGGAATATTTTTAATTATTAGAAAATACAATTAATGTTTAGCTTCCTAAATTTTAGTTTATAGCTTGCTTCTAATTATTAAAAAAAATTGGACAATACTCAATAAATTGTTAAATCTGCCAATGACAATATACATTTGATTTCAAAACGAATGTTCCTTAATATCTAAGAAATAGTCAAGAAAGTCTGATGAACAGAAAATGTAATCATCAATTTTATTATAATATAAATAATTAAGTTTCAGACTATTAAATTTCATGCCTAAAACCAAATTATTTCTCACTGAAAACAAAAGATCTAAATAGGTACTCATCTGCTAAATGCATAGAGCTACACAGAGCTTTTATATGTTGGGTCCAAAAGATGGTTAATCCTTCAGAACACATTTCAGAGAAAAGTAATTTTTAAGGTACAGCCATCTGTGTGAAAAATGAAAAATAATATTTTTCTCTCTCATACACTATGTTTCATCTTATTTAATGAAGTACAGAAAAATATCTTTTAATATTTTTATTTTCAAAAACATGTTTGTTCCCAAATTTTAGTAAGCTCACAATAGAGTTTACAAATGTATTGTAAAGTTGTAACCTGCTATTGATATAATGTTATTAACTAATGTTTTCCCAATAAAATTTAATTTTTAAAAAGTTTTTAAAAATACTGGAAAGAGAAAAATAAGTTGCATTGGAATCTCAAAATGGCAACCCAAGCTACATACTGATATTAAAAAAATGGCAAAAATTATGAGTTAGATGTGCTAGCAGTTAGAAAATTTATTTAATGGACTTTTTGATGCAGACAAGGAGGTAACTAGTTAGAATGTTGAAAGTGCCAATTGAGTTCTTCCAACTGAGAATGATAAGATTCTGTAAGGAGAAATAAGTAAAAAGACCTTCAGGACACACACAGAATTTCTAAGAGATACAGAGGACTCAGGACTGCATACTTGAGGGGAGAAAAATATTTTCTCATTTCTACTCTCTCCAGTCTTCAAAGATTTCTCAAAGAATTGGTATTAAAGATCAAATCAAGACTTTGTAAGAAAACCTGTTAAGTGTTCTTAATTACTCAAGTCCATGTTTACAGACTTTCTTAACTACATTAAAGGGCTTGAAAGAATCTAAGAGTGATATCCCACTGTAGCCCACCACATCAAAAATAGAGGGCAATGAGTCTCGGAAATAATATTGGTTGTCACTTTCGGAGCCTAGAGAGTCACTGAAAATTAACAATGATTTTGAGAGTTGTCCTGTCCAAAGAACCATCAGCCTGGACAATAAGGACCTGAGACAGTTAAAAATGAAAAGCAGGCTCTGAGCTGTCAACTTTCTGTAGGAGGACACAGGTGAGAAACCTGTGCAGTCCGAACATGCACAGTCCATTTCTCGTGGAAAAGGAGGAAACTTTCGGAGGGCTTAGTCAAGTGATGTGCGGAACAATGCATTAAGAAAACGACTCTCAGGGAGCAGAATTGGGCCCTAGTCAGAGAACACTCCCTCTCTGGAAGTAGGGGTACTTGCTCAGATGGATTTCAGTACTGCTATAAGCCAGTGACTCCTAAGGTGCTTCCATTACTACTCTCACTGAGCACAGTTATTGTGTCTCTGTGTCACTGTTGTATGGGTGCTGGGAGGAGAGGGCGAAGGTCATGGATAAGTTATTTTTATCTTTCTGCAATGAAGAGGAACCATATGGGAGAGGTTGTAGCTTAGAAGCTTCCTGCACATCTGGATCAGATACAGATCAGAAAATCATGGACTTAGGTGCAGACACACAGGACTTACCAAGGAAGGGCTCTTCAAAAACAAACCTAAAAGGGAGAAATGGAAAGAGGTGAAGTAAAGGGGTGGTCTTTGGTGACCTTACACACCATCAGTCTTTGGAGTGTAAACCACACACGGACATTCTCTGGAGAAAGAGTCAACGATTAGCAGCTGACACGCACAGCGACTGGAAAATGGGTGCCCCTTCCAGGAAGAGGGAGTATGAACAAGGCACAGATCTTCCACAGCACGGTTATAATTAGGACTAGAATCTTCCCAAGCATAAAGCTTGTAAAATACACCATATGTATACAGAAAGGTGCAAATGATGCCATGTGCTAATGTAATGATGCTTGCTTTAAAATTTAATTATAAATATATGGTTTGAATACAATTATTCAGAATCAATACATATTTTTATAAAGTACATTGCCCTTTCACTACATATTGTATATAATAATTTTTAAGAAACATTGATTGCATGCCTAATATGTGTCAGAAACTTTTGTGTTGAAAAAACAAAGCTGAATCATATATAATTGTTTAAAAAAAATAAAATAAAAAACCAGAACCTCACAGTTTAGCACCAGAGACTAACTGGAAGCATCCCTGCAAAGATTATTTTAAATTATCAACAAAGAAATGTTCAGGCTGAGAGAAAACCAAGAGAGCAAAAGTACTTTTATGGACTATAATATTAATATGTCCAATTAAAATATTAAACTTTCAAAACTACTTCACCAAATGCATGTCAATCCAGAAGTGAGAAAAGCTTTATGAATGAGATTGTGTTTGCAAGACATACCACAGAATCATTCCACTTCTAGTTATCTGTTATGCTCATAGTTATATTACGTTTGCTGAACAAATGGTAGGTTAAAAGCAAGTGTCCAAGAATCAGTGAACACTGGGAATACATTTTAAACCAATATTTATTGAGCATTTACTGTGCCTATTGCTGTGTCACAAGTTACCACAAACTCAGTGACCTAATACATATTTATTATCTCCCAGTTTCCAGTGGTCAGGAGTCCGGTCCACAGGGCTCCCTCTACCCGAACCCCAGAATGTCATGCTGCTTTTACACTGATTTACCTCTCAGACTATAGAATGTAATGGAGGCTGGAATGAGATACAGTAAAAGTTATGAATGTGGCAGATGATTTCACCCACTACTGGTTTATATATTTCTATAAAACAAAGCATACTCCATCTGGCGTCCTCAGTAGAGCTGAATTCCCATAATAGAGGGTCGAAGCTGCAAGGGAGAAGGGCACAAAAACACAGGTGTTTGAAGTTGCACAGTCTTGAGTGAGAGCCTTAGAGATTTCTAGAATATTTTTATTTTATATTTATGAATAAAAATTGATGGTAATAACTGTGAACCTTAGACCGTAGAACCTGTTCTATTCATCGACAGTGCCCTGCATTTTCTCATAGTGATGGCCTGGTCTCGGTATGTATTAAAATCTCCTGAAATTTAAAATACTTCGTCCTTCTAGAAATTATCTGTCACAGCTCCTTAAATTATAAATGTCTTTAAAGGAGGGAACTGTGTTTTGGTCTCTTACATGGACTTATTTTATGCAGTAGTCTAAAAAGTCATCTGTATGTAAATTTTAACAATAGTATTCATCATATATTAGCAATCATTTGTTATATTTTAGAAACACATCTGAACTGCCCTTGAAATAAAGTGTTGATAATTTTAATGAAATCACTTTGACAGCATTTCCACCCACTCATTTGATGTATTATGAAGACACTGATGAAAATCTAGTTGTAATTATTCAAAGCAACAAAGGTTGCTGCTGAGCAGCCTACAGTGTTTGATGGTTAGGCAGACAAAACTGGTATCAATTTTGTGGGCAATCATCCTGTCTCCACAGTTGCAAGAGAAGAAGCAGAACATCTTTTCCTTGCACACGTTATGGCTGAATGTTTCATAACTATTCCAAGCTCAAAGCCAACAAATTGCTTTGTCGAGGTAAATAGTAAGTTCCATGATTTAATCACTTAAAGAAAATGTTTCTAAAGGGTCCCACGCTTATAGAATGTATGTGTGCATATACCCATATATACATATTTACACTTTATATATACATCATATACACATGAACCATATTTTCTATATCCATTCATATGGCAATGTACCTTGCACATTGAGGTTGTTCCTGTACTTTGGCTATTGTGAACATTGTAATGAACACGGGGGTGCAGACATCTCTTCAGGCTATCTATTTCCTTCCTTTCAGGTACATGCCTAGACATAGGATTACTGGATCATGTGGCAAATCTATTTTTAGTTTTTTGCGGACCCTCCATTCTGTTTTCCATAAAGGCTGTATCAATTTTTATTCCCTTCGATGCTGTACAACAGTTCTCCTTTCTCCACATCCTTACCTGCCTTGATTTCTTGTGATTTTGAGTATAAACATCCTAATAAACATGAGGTGATATCTCATAGTGGTTTTGATTTGCATTTCCCTGGTGACTAGTGACATTGAGTACTTTTTCATATTCGTGTTGGTCGTCTGCAGGTCTTCTTTTGGAAAATGTCTTTTCAGTTTCTTTGACCACTTTTAAATTGGGTTATTTGATTTTTTTTGCAATTGAATTGTATGAATTTCTTGTGTATTTTGAATATTAACTCCCTTCTCAGATACATGGTTTGCAAAAATTTTCATCTATTGCATAGGTTGCTTTTTTTTTGAAATTTACCTTCGTAGTGGAAAGCTTTTTAGTCTGATGTAGTCCCACTTGTTTATTTTTGTTTTTGTCACTTTAGTTTTGGTGTAAATAAAAAAAAAAAATCACTGCCAAAACCTATGTCAAGGAGTTTTACCCCCAATGTTTACAGCTTTGTTTTTTTTAAAGATGATTTTTTAAACTGAGTGTATGTGACATATAACATTGTGTAAATTTAAGGTGTATGACATTAATTTGATACATTTATATATTATACTACGATTGCCACTGTAGTGATATTTATTACCTTAATTACAATACATAAGTACAGTATAATATTGTTATCTGTATTCATTATACTGTGCATTAAATCTATATGTCTTACTTATTACTCATGACAAGTTTGTACTCTTAAACAACATCAATTATATTCCCTTCATCCCACATACCCTGGTAAGCACCATTTTACTTTGTTTTATAAGTCTGACTTTTTAGATTCCACATATAAGTGATATAAAACAGTACTTTTGTTTCTCTGCCTTGTTTATGTCACCTAGGATAATCTGTCCAAGGTCCCAGCAAATACATTGTTTGTTGGAAATGTCAGGATACACACACCCCCACACCCCACATCTTCTTTACCTATTAATCTATCAATGGACATTTAGATTGTATCCATACTTAGCTATTGTGAATAGTGCTGAAATAGACATGAGGGTGCAAATATGTCTTTGAAATCATGTTTTCAGTTCCTTTGGGTATATAACCAGGAATGGAATCTCTTCATAATATATAGATCTATTTTTAATTTCTTGAGGAACTTTCATATTGTTTTCTACAACAGTTGGACCAATTTACATTCCTACCAACAGTGTATAAGGGTTCCCATTTTACCACACTATCCTATTCCAGTACAATATCATCAAAAACAATAAAATGTTTAGGAATAAACTTAACCAAAGAAGTGTAAGATCTGTACAATGAAAACCATTAAACTTTGCTGAAAGAAATAGAAGTCCAAACAAGTGGAAAGACATCTCATGTTTATGGATCAGAAGAATTAAAATTGTTAAAATGTCCACACTACCCAAAACCATCTACAGCTGTAATGCAATCCCCATGAAAATATCAAAGGCATCTTCACAGAAATAGAAGAAACAATCCTAAACCTTGCATGGAACCACGAAAGACTCCAAATAGCCAAATCATTCCAAGAAAAACAACATCAAAGGTATTACACTTACTGATTTTGAAGTGTACTACAAAACCATAGTAATAAAAACAATATGGTAGTGGCACAAAAATAGACACATAGACAACAGCCAGGGCCAAATGGAATAAAATAGAGACCAGAATTAAATACTAGCATACATGGCCAGCATACATGCTCAAGAAAGCCAAGAACACTGAATGGGACAAGGACAGACTTTTCAAGTGGTTCTAGGAAAACTGGATAAACACATGTGGCAGATAAATGCCATTGGACCTCTACCTCACGCCACTCACAAAAATTGACTTGAAGTAGATTAAAGACTTAAACACAGACCTGTTACCGTAAAACTCCTGGAAAGGAAATACAGGAAAGAAGCTCCTTGACATAGGTCTTGGCAATGATTTTTTGGATATAACACCAAAAGCACAAACAACAAAAGCAAAAATCAACAAATGGGACTACATGAAACTAAAAAATTTCTGCACAGCAAAACAATTTAAAAAATGAAAAATAACCCTACAAGTTGGGAGGAAGCTGCTGCAAACTGTATGTCAGATAAATGGCTAATACCCAAAATATATAAAAATCTCATTCAACTTAACAAAAACCAAAGAATCTGATTAAAAATGAGCAGAAGGAAAAAACAGGCATTTTTCCAGAGATGACATCAAAACAGCTAACAGCCATATGAAAAGATGCTCAACCTCACTAATTATCTGGGAATGAAAAATAAAACCACAGTTAGATGTCACCCCATGCCTGTTAGAATGGCTATCATTAAGGAAACAAGAAGTGGCAGGTGCTGACAAGGATGCAGTTTCAGGTCTTCTGTCCAAGCTTGTAATCCATTTTGGGCTGATCTTTGTGTATGGTGTACAGCAGGGTCCAGTTTCATTCTTTTGCATGTAAGTGTCCAGTTTTCCCAACTGGATTGATTTACCAACCATTTATTGAAGAGACTATCTTTCCTCCATTGTATAGTCTTGATTCCTCAGCTTATTTCTGAGATCTCTATTGTTTTGTTGATCTATGTATCTCTTTATACACCAAGAATAATTTTTTTAATTTACCTATAAAAATTTAAGGAATTTAATTAGGAATTAAAATCTTTCAACTATGAAAATATAAGGCCTAGTTTTAAAAATTAATGATGTGATACAACATAATTTAAATGATCACCCGGGCTGTTACATTGAGAAGGTACTGAAGTAGGCAGAGTGAGAAGCAGGAGAGAAGTTGAATGGACCAAGGTTATGACAGTGGAGGAATAGTTGTCAAATTTTAAAAGTATTCTGCAGATAAGGTCAATTGGATTCCTTCATAAATGGAGTGTGAAATGTGAAAGGAAGAGAGTTGTTAAGGACAAATCTACATACTTTGGTTTAAATCCACTAAAAGGTTAGCATTTCTATCATAGGAGCTGAAGAATACTAGGGAAAAAAGAGGTTAGGTGTAAGATTAAGAATTCTTAGGGTCTGAAATGTCTACTGGATTTTAGGATAAAGGAAAATGTTTAAATAAAGACACAAAAGCATGGATCATAAGTGAGAAGATGGGAAGCACGGTTGCCTTAAAGTTAAGAATAATAAAAATACAGGCCCTAACTGTAAAAAGCTATTTAAAAGAACACAAAAGATTAATATTTATAATCAAGATATTCTATGGAATCAGTTCAAAATATTTGCTAATATCACTTGTGTCTTATTTATGGACCCATGTGTGGTTCATATTGTATTGTTTAATTTTAAATTTGGGGGGATTTCCCAGATATCTCCCTTTTGTGTTTGTTTCCAATTTAATTTCATTGTAGCAAGAAACAAAATAGAAATTTGGGGAGGTAAATTTTACCGGCTTTATTTTTAGTCATACACTGTCGCTCGTTCACTCTTATATAATTATTGAAATTTTTCAATAATAATTAATTCTTACATTGCTAATGCTAGCAAATGCTAGATGCTAAGCTAGTAGGTCTACTCAATTTATAGGTCTGTTTATTTCTTCTACTACCAAATTCTTAAAAAGCTTATATTAAAATATATCATATAAAAGATACATATTTATACAAATTTAAATTTAGAGAATTTAATTTAAAGAGGAATACTGAACACATATCTACCAAATTTTAAGAAATAGACAGTTATCCATTCCCTGTATTGCCCAATATTCCTCTCCTCTACTCAGTTGTGTAATAATATTGGGGAAAGACTCTTGAGTGATCTAAGTAGAATCATCTTCCCAAAAGGAGCTTTTGTCTGGAAAAGTCCTTGCATTTTTGGACTTTCCCTCTTCTACCTGTACTTGGAAAATTTAGATTACAAAACCTGAGCTACAAAAAAGTTACAAAAACTTTCTGGAAAATGAAAAAAAACCCACACATGGGTATGATCTCTGGTTTCTCAGCCAATTAACCTACAAACTCATGAGCAAGGCTGTCTTAGATTATCCAGCTGGCCAGGCAACATGTTAATTGACTATAGATAGTAGAGTCAAACAAATTAGATAAGTTGGTCCATACCTAGCAATAATTGTAAGCAATAAAAAATTACAAGATTACTAAGTTTGGGGGTGGTTTGTTATAGAGTGAAAGTCAGCCTATGTAGTGGAATAGCAAAGAACAGAAGGCAACAAGGTGATTTGAGAAGATTTAAAGAAAAGTTTAAACATTCACTAGGTTTCTAGAATCAAGAAATTATGCATAGGGAGGAAAGCTGTTGAAGAACCAAAACAAAACAAAACAAAACAAACAAACAAAAAAAACCCCCCAAAACCCTCAAGAGAGCAAAGTATTCAATGGCTGCTACAAGAAGAAACCAATTCCCACTTAGTATTAAACAGAAAAAGTGACAACAAACTGAATGTTCAGCAATTTTGCTACCAGCAGTCAAGTGAGAAGAGAGGTCATCTGTTTCCCATTTCTATTGATTCCATTCCATCACCATAAAGAATGATCTATGAGGGAAGACTACAATACCAGCTACCCTAAGACTACAGCTACATTTCTAGATTGGTATTTGGGGAAGTGAAAGTAAGGAACACAGAGTATTTTGAATTGACTAAGAGATTGAACAGTTTGCAACATTGCTTTTCTGAGTTGAATCTAATCATTTAATCAGAGGAAAATAGGTCTATCATCCTGAAGGTCATCTCAAGGCTTTTGTATGCAAAAGAATGCTTAATGTTTGAGTGTGAAAACATACAAACTGCCTTTTTTTCGTGGTCATGAAAATAAGTTCATCAATACCGAGAGATTTAATGCAATTTTAAGTTTGATATTTTCTCCATAAATGAGATGGAAATCTTGGTTCGCGTTGCCTGACAGAACAGATTGTGTGTGGGAACATTTTGAATGAAATATGATTTGCTTAGAACCTTTAAGTTAATTAGTAACATATGTCCTCAAAAGGATAGAAAACTCAGTGTTATGAAAACCAGATTTATCTGGATTAATGAATTATATAGTATTATTTCTTTGTTTACATTTTCTTTCTCTCATCTCCTTGCCCCTCCTGAAGGATTTGTGAAAAGTAATGAAGAAACAAGGAGAAAAATCCCTCTAGGTACTTACTCAAAAATAAAACTTTTCCTGATAAGCCATATGAGGATTTTTCCATTTTGTTGATTTTCATGTATTTATCAACCATTGACAGAAAGGTGAAATAAATAAATATATTTTAAATATTAATATTTTGATAAACCTAAAATTGAGCAAATTTAGTGACTCCCATTTCTCTGCCATAATAGACACCCCATGCAAATGACACCATTCTATTGTGGTAACTCCCAGGGAAGCTGTACTTACAAGCGTCAGGTTCACTACTTTTAACTGATCAACACTATGAACATCTTATGCACATGGAGATATATTTTCTATAAGGATATAAACCACTACCAAACTCATTTGTTCATATGATAAACCAATATGTTGTTTAATATATAACATAGTAGGTTTTCACGTTAAAAAGATGAGTATGACAAGAGCACAGATCTCAGAATCTTGTGGATAACACCAACATGTAAACATATCACTACAAAATTCATAACAGTCATAGTAGATTTGACTTAAGAAGTAAAAAGGCAGTGGATGTTAAAGTTAGATAGTACAGAATTGGTTTAACCAGTAGTCAGGTAAAAGCAAATTAGACATTCAAGAGATGTGTAGGAACCTACAGTTGGGTGAAAATTCATTCAAGGTTTGGAGGATTGTCTGACAGGGCTAGTGTACTCTGACCTCGAAGAGGACAGATTTCTGAGGTCTTATAAGGTTGTTACAAACAAATCTGCCATACCTCTCTCTGACATACAGTAAACATGTATTACTTAATATAATAATGTGGACAATTGGAACACCGTCCTGCGGGATTGCCACTTACTATGTAGAGATGAATATCAGATATGATTTAGAGAATCAACTAGAATTTCTGCAGCCTCCCATCTGTCATCCAGATCCTAACACTAGTCAGTAACAAAATATAGTACTTGTAACTGATGCCCAATACCACAATATAATAAATGTGGCAACACTGTCCTTTATTTTATCATCATCATTTCCTTAACTTATTTATAAAGATAATATTTTAGATCAAGCTATGAGTTTCCCGTTTTATCTTACTTTAACATTGGGCAATATCAGGATTGTTTAACTGGGGGGTTGAAATTGTGGGATACAATAGTTAAGATGAAGCAATGATTACAAAATGTTGGCTAAAATATTTTCAGTGTTCTCCTTTAATTGTCTTCTGGCAGAGATTTCTTCTCTAACTACATACAAACAGATTGTAGTTGGGCTGCAACCAATACTAATTCTCCCTTGTGTAACCGACGAAGGCATCCAATTTCTTGGTTTGATTGAGCTTGCCAGGAAGCATAGAAAGTCCTGGCAATGTTTGTGAGAAAATACCACAGTGGAAGTCAGATGAGATGACACAAATTTATTAAGTTCCAATCTATTAACAAGCAAAATATTATGCTTTCAAAGAAGCATATTATATATCCTAGGTGTAGATTTTAGATTGGGTTAATGGTTTCATCGAGGTTGTCATGTGGACACCACAGGGCATGTGGTTTAGAGGTTAATGATATGGATTCAAGAGCCCAGTTGTCTAGATCTATAACTTATCAACTTATTTGCCCAGTGAAATTGGACAAGTTATTTAATCCCTGTGTTCCGTCACTGTCTTATTTATAAAATGGGATAATATCTTAGGACTGTTACAGACATTAAATGAGGAAACTTATTTTAGAGCTCTTGGAATAGTGCTTGGCACACAGTAAGAACCATGTACAGTAAGTTGTATTAGTTATTTTTGTGCAATACTGTTACTACAAATACATTGGTTTAAAGTATATACATCTATTATAGTCTTCATGGGTTGGGATTCTGGGCAGAGCTAAGCTGAGTTCTCTGCCAGGTTATAATCAATACATCCTTCTGGGTTGCAGTTTCATCCTGAGTCTTGATGGTGGAAGTATCTGCTTAAAAGCTTACCTGGTTGTTGGCGCAGTTCAGTTCTTTGTGGCCCACTGGGTTAAGGGTTGTTTCTTATTGACTGTCAACCGGAACTTTCCCTCGGTTTCCTCCCTGGTGGACTTTCTAACAGGCTGTTTGCTTTAATTATCTGATAGGAGAAAAGTCTTTGACAATGGGTATTATAATCTTATATAAGATAATCATGGAAGTGACACCTGATCATACCTGCCATGTTCTACTGGTTAAAAACAAATCACAGGTTCTAGTTACATTCAGAAGAAAAGGATTCAATAGGGGTGTGGACACCGAAAGGCCAGGATAACTGGGAATCATTTTATAGTCTGTTGTTTATACAATGTTTGTTGAACAAACAAACAAAAACTTTCCACAGAATGATGTATATAAAAGTAGATATCAAAAAATTACTCTATTGGTATCTAGGCAGTATAAATCACATAACGATATGCATGCTAGAGCAATCTCACATCTGCCACGAGAACCAGTTCTGCGTGTCTCTTTCCAGCTTCATGTTCAATGGCATAATATTGCTAGGCTGATATCAGCCATGTTTGGTGTACTTACACCACTCAAACTGGCAAATGATACAAAAAGAGCTATTTTTACATTAGGATGCCAGTGGTTAAACATTTACCATTTCATACATTTTACATTTTGCAGATCTGACTCAATTCCAATATGTACACTTACTTGGAAACATCTTAATTAAATCTCAAATAGAATGCAGAAAAACATTAGGTAATATGCTAGTATCCAATTTCTAAACTTTTTACCTTAATTAGCATTTTATTTAAAACAAGATAAACTTAAAGTGTGGTCCACTCACATAGTTAAAAAATATGGATATCTTTAAAATTCTAGGCTAAATTCGCTCTTATAATGGTTGACATATGTTTCTCTAACTTTTGTCCCTCAAAAATAATATTTCTCAAAGTATCTTGCAGGGTGAGCAAGAATTCCTTAGGTCCAGTCACTCTATTCTTGATGGGTATACATTGTGTCACTGAGGAAACAGCACATAATAAACATTTGACAGAGCCCACCCATCTCTCATGCTTAAATACCACATGACAGGATATAATCTCAATAAAAGATGGAATCCTGTCCATGCTGTCGATTCTCAGGTCAGCCCATTGTCATTTGTAGCATAATAATAATAACTATTATTATTACTTAATTTCATTCATTTTATTAGTATTATTTGTTTTCACTATTTTCTAATATCTCATACTCTCTATTATTACTTCACAAGCCAATTCTTTTTGAATCCCAGGGTGGTGTATGGATTAGAAGATAATTATTCCCTAATTTCCATTTTCTATAATGAATATATTGAGATTTATTTATGATTGAGGAAGATTATTATCAACTCAAAATAAATATGGTTTTTGTAAATCCATACTCATATATACTATTTATTATGCTATCTAATATCTCTTGGTAGATATCTTTTGTAATTCAATGGCTAATACTATTGATCTGATATGTAGCAAACATATATAGCACATATAGGCAAAATAGAAACATGCTCTACATCAAAAAAGAAAAACTGTCTAGTAGTAAATGTATGGTAGATGCCAGAATTCTGCAACTGTAATTGGAAGGAAATAGAAAGGCAAAATATTCAGAGATTAGCTATTCTGCATGAATTGTGTTTAAGCTCCTCTTCCATATCATAACCTGATCCCAAATATTTAGAACTCAGTGGTGGACTCAGAATGAAAGTGTAGAAATAAACTAGGTTTCAACTAGCATAGAGTACTGATATCCAATGAAAAGAGATGGTTCAAGAAAAAATGAGCTATCTGAAACTACTTTCTTCTTTACATTAGTGTTTCATGCTTGGTCTAAACTTGCAGGGATGCCCAACCTTTTGGCATCTCTGGCCACAGTGGAAGAAGAAGAGTTGCCTTGGGCCACACATTAAATACACAAACACTAAGGAAAACTGATGAGCAAAAGAAAAAAAAATGTTTTAGGTAAATTTACAATTTTGTGTTGGGTCACATTCATAGCCATCCTGGGCTACATACGGCCTGTGGGCTGCAATTTGGACACCCCTGGAAAGTAAGAGTTTTAAAATGCAGGTTAATAGCTTTTGAGATCAAGTTGTATTTATACACAACATGGTAACATTTAGAAAACAGGCCACTAATATAGTTTGGATTTAAACAGAATATTTATTTGATATTTTCAAAGGACAACAGACCAAATTCTTCAAGTAATCCAAGCAATGATATAAACCAGTAATCACTGTTGAGGTTAACATTGTCTACTCTACGAGAAGTTCTGAATTAGACACGAGAAGATCAGCCGCATGAAGAAACCTGTGCCGCAGTGACTCATATGTGAATCTGAGAGCAAGATGATCAATGAACCTCATGCAAGCAAGAGCTATGGTAGTGTCAAAGTCTCAAAGAGGAATATTGTTTGCCCAGGTTCCTAAAGAACATCTATTAAAGTATAATAAATCAACCAGCTTGTTAATATTTAAAGGGAGAAATAGGAACATTGATTTCCAAATGAATAATTAGCTACCCCTTCTGAAAACTCTTCTACTCCCATTCTTTCTTCAGTTTATTTTTAACGATGGCCATGTATTTAAATATTTCAACCTGTGATACAATCTCTGATTCTTCTCCCTTGTGGGATAAACTTAATCTGCCATTTTAGTGGGATAAACTCCCATGTGGGATAAACTTAATCTTACCATAATCATCCAAACTATTAATTACATCCCTGCATGTAGCATTTCATTATATCAAATGAGTTCAACATGTAGGAAATAGGATCCAATAGAGATAATATAATCTTCATTTTATTTCTTCAGCTTTACTGAGGTATAGTTGACATAATATTACGTAAGTTTAAGGGGCAGAATGTGATCTGATACGGACAAATGTTGAAAATGATGATCTCAAAAAGGTTAGTTAACACATCTGTCACCTCACATAACTATAATAATTCTGGATTATGTAAGAAACATTTAAGGCCTACCTTCTTATCAGCTATCAAGTATATAGTCCGGTAGTGTTATCTATAGTCATCATGCTATCAGATCCCCATAATTTATTCCTTTTATACCTGGATGTATACCTTTAAACAACATCTTCCCATAGTCCTCAATCTTCATCCTCAATCAACTACCATTCTATTTTCTGTTTCTATTAGTTTGGTTTTGCTTTTAGATTCCACATATAAGTGGGATCATACAGTATTTGCTAGTATTTGCTTTTCTCTGACTTATTTCACTTAGCATACTGACCTCAAAGTCCATCCATGTTGTTGCAAATGGCAATATTCCCATTTTTTTGACTGAATAGAATTCATATATATAACACATAGATGTGTACTTGTATATATATACACATTTTCTTATCCATTAATCTGTCAATGGGCACTTAGGTTGTTCTCATGTCTTGGATTTGTGAATAATGTTACAATGAACATGGGGGTAGAGAAATCTCTTCAATATAGTGATTTCATTTCCTGCAGATATACACCCAGAGGTACAATGACTATATGATGTGGTAGCTTTATTTTTAATTTTTCAAGGAACTTCCATACTGTTTTCCAGAGTTGTTCAGCCAATTTACATTTCCACCAACAGTCCATTAGGGTTTGCTGTCTCGAACACTTACATCCTGTCATTTTGATAATAGCTATTCTAACAGGTGTGAGATAATATCTCCCTGTGGTTTTGATTTTCATTTCCTGTGATTACAGATGTTGAGCATCTTTTCATGTACTTTTTGGCTATTTGATGTCTTCTTTGAAAAATATCTATTCAGGTCTTCTGCCCATTTTTAAATTAAATCATTTGAGTTTTCTTTTGCTATTGAGTTGTATGAGTTCCTTATATATCTGGGATATTAATCCCTTTTCTGATATATGGTTTACAAATATTTTCTCCCATTTTGTAGGTTGCTTCTACAATCTGCTGATTGTGTCTTTTGCTATGAAGACACTCTTTAGTTTGATGTAATCTCACATTTATTTTAATTGTGTTGCTTGAACATTTGATGTCATATCCAAAATATCATTGTCAAGACCAATATCAAGAGCTTTTGCTCTATGTTTTCTTTTAAGTGTTTTATGGTTTCAGGTATATTTAAGCCTTTAATTCATTTCATGTTAGTTTTTGGAGTGGTGTAAAGAGGTCACTTTTTATCCATTTACATGTGAATATCCAGTTTACCCAACACCATTTATTGAAAAGACTATAAAGTTTCATTTCAAAGCTTATGGGCTCTTTGCAGGTTTAGTTTTTAATTCATTTTTCCATAAAGCTATCCTTTTACATCATTCTTAGGACTCTTATACTGGATTTAGGAGGGTCAGGTTTAGCTACAGAGAGAAGAATCTAATGATCTGTAGAATCCATATTAATGGAGTAGAGTGAGACTAGTTATTATTGATAATTACTTAACTGCCTATAAAAATAAAACTAATTATAATAATTTTCTATTTGTACAAGCAGAAGTTTATATATAATGGATACCATGCTTATAATGAGGGATATGCCTTTTGAGACAATTTCCCAGAGTGTTGATTCATTGTTGTCACAGCCATGTGTTTTCATCTTTTTTACCCTTGACCTTCATGCAAGAGAGATGGCTAATATGAGTGTTAATAGAGAGTTCACTGGTTCCTGGTGTGTTATCTAAGTTCCTGATTTCCCTGAAGGCCGTGATGGTGTAACCTTGAAAGAATCTGGATCTCCTGGGTAGGTAAAGTACATAAACTGTCCTTTCCTGGGATAAACCAATCAATGATATCTTGGTTATATACTTCCAGATATAAAGGTTTACTGGTGATCAGGCCTCATCTCTTCAATTCACTTGATAAAAATGATAACACAGTGCAGTACAGTTAAGACCTGCTTTCAACTTCGTGGATCAGGGCTGTCTGGAGAAGAGTTGAGCTGCCCATGACAAAGATATCAGGTTGCCTAAAGATATCTGATTGTCTAAATATACAGGAGTCTCCTGTATTACTTAGTTTGGGGTTCCTTTAGAACAACTGATATTTGCTCCAGAATCTTGTTTCCCACACCAAACTTCTTTGAACCTCACAACTCTTCCAAGCTGTAGACTTGCAGTCTTATAAAAAACATCCCCATCGATCTATTATACTTTTTACATAAGCCTGTCTATGCTGTATTTGACTCAAATCTACTAAAGGCTAACTTTTTTCAAAGACCCCTACTTGGGCAGATCCAGTGGGACAGCTGGGGATGGTCACTATGGAAATCAAAGGCGGGGTTAATCTTAGTCTCGGTTACAAATTAGATAGTATAATAGGCCTAATAATTGCTCCTCTGCACTAAAGATACTCATTCTGAATCCCTCCAAATTGTGCATATGTTACTTTACATGGAAAAACAGATTTTAAAAATGCCATTAAGTTAAGGGACTTTCCATAGGGAGATTATCCAGGTAAGCCTAATGGAATCATAATGGTCCTTATAAGAGAAAGAGAGAGGTGGGAGTATCAGAGTGAAAGATTTGAAGATATTTTGTTAAAGTCCCTGAAGATGCAGTAAGGATCCCCAAACTAAGTAATACAGGAGACTCCTAGAAACTGGAAAAAGTGAGAAAAAGGAATTTCCTTGGCCAGATAATAGCTAGCATCAATATCTATTCCAGCTATCATATTTAATGTTGACATTTTCAAGGTATTTTCATTAAAGTCTACAAAAGAATACTTTTCCAGTTCCAGGTATCTATTATTGCAAAATATGACCCTCAATAACTAGTGATGTAAAATAAAATATATGCACATAAGATCTGTGACTTAGAAATTTGGCCTGGACACAACAGAGATGGTTTTTCTCTTATGATTGCATGTGGGCCTCATTAAGAAGACTCCAATTTCTGGGGGCTGGAATCATCTGGTTGTTTCTTCACTCACATATAAGGGATATCCCAAATAAACAGGTATTATCTTCTTGAGGGCAGGCCCCTTGTAGCAAGGGCTTCTCCTGCTAGGTTCTAGGAACACATCTGTATCAGTATACCTACTGGCATTGTTGTTGAGAGGCTGGGTTTGGCTTCAACGAATATTTTTTGAACACTCCACACATTTGCACCTGCCCATTTCATGATGGGTGATTTATGAGCACACCTGCCCACACCTCACTGAGTGTTCAGCAGTTTTGTCCAAAAACAGTATGACCCTGTGCCTCGCCTTCCCTATTCATCCAATCTCTCTCTGAGCAACTTTTTTTTGTTTCCCCAGATGAAAAAGCCCTCAAAGGGAAACGTTTTGCCAATGTGAAAGCTGTGAAACAAAAAACAGCAGAAGTGCTAAAAGGCATAAAAAAAAAATCAAGTTCAAAAACTGTTTTGAGCAGAGGAAAAAATGTCTCAATAGGTGTATCATATCCGATGGAGAGTAAATCAAGGTGACTGAAGTTTAAACATTAATAATAAATATGTAATTTTTTAATTAATAAATTCTCGGGTTTTGGGGTCTCCCCTCTCTCTGATAACTAGGCTGGAGTCACCAGAACTGTCACCTGGAAATCCCACACATGGCCAATCCATGTGTCTTGTGATTCCTTTTAGCATGATGGCCTTATGGTATTAAAATGTATTACATTACAGCTGAGGGAAGCCTGGGTTTTAATGAACAAGGCAGAAGCTGTAGCTCTTTTATGATGTAGCCTAAGAAATCACATAGTATCACTTCTGTCACATTCTACTGGCCAAAAAAGTCACAAATCCCACTTGAGTTCTAGGAGAAGAAACTCCTAACTCTTCAGGGGAGCAATACTGTATCAAACACTTTGCAGTGATGTTTATAAACTACAACTACTTATTTTCAACACTGTTTTGGAAGTCCAAACCATGCAAATAAGAATAAGAATTTTAAAATTTTGAAAGGCATTTTATATAGAAAGAGAATCAGGAAAAATGGAAATATATAAAGTATTGCAACATATAAAATAATTCATCATGGTGGCTAGGTAAAAGTCAAAATCAACAAATAAAACAGAATTTCAACCCTATATTCCTCCTTAAAATTATAAAAATATAGCAGGAAATGACCCCATTTAAAAAAGCAAAAAATATTATCTACTTAGTCAATATAAAATAAAATGATATTCCTACTTCTCAGCACATACAGATATTTATTAAATGTGAATTAAAAGACTAAATGTAAAAGCAACTTAAAAAAAAATAAAAGATAATATTTTAATAATGTTTCAGTTGAGAGGGATCTTTTGATGAGGCACAGAAAAGAATAGACCTGCCCTGGCCAGGTGGCTCAGTTGGTTGGAGCATCATGCCATACACCAAAAGGTTGATGGTTCAATCCCTGGTCAGGGTGCGTGTGGGAGGCAACCGATCAATGTTTCTCTATCACATCGTTGTTTCTCTTTGTCTCTCCCCCCTCTCTCTACAATCAGTAAACATATCCTTGGGTGAAGATCAGAAAATAAAGAAGCAAAGACCTTTTATAGAGGAAAATATTAATATATTTGACTGTAAGTGTCCACAAACTCTAAAAAATACCAACAAAATTATAAGCTCAAAATGACAAGGAAACAAAAAAATAAGTAAATAGAAATTCACTGAAAAAGAACCACAAGCAGCCAAAACACATATGAAAGGAGGTTTCATGTCACTATTAATCAGTAATATGAGTTTCAAGTTAAATACACAAGATACTCTCTCATCACCACTAGTTTGGTATAAATAAACAATAAATAAATGCAATAATAATAAACTCTGAAAACTTAAATAAATCCTACTATGCATGTACTTTTGTAACAATAACATTTGCAATTATTTTCATAATAATTAGACATGCCAATCAAGTAAATAAATGTTTTGAAAGGAACTCTGCTAAAGAAATATGATTAATAAATTATAGTATGACTATGTCAGAATTATCTTATTCTTTATGCTGTGAGAAAACAAATGCACAAATAACAGTTTAAGAGAAAACCTTTGATTTATCTCCCATAATGGGAACTCTGGAAGTAGAGGTTTCTGGGTTTGGGATAAGCTTATCAGTGGGGCCCGGCACTCTCTGCCTCTTGCTCTGCCATCCACAGCATGGGTGCATTTCATTCTCATATGTCAACTCATAGAAAAATAGATGTGCCAATACTTTAAGGATGACATCCCTCAAGGGAAAAAAAGAGAACCAAAGGAATGTACCTAAGAGACTCCTCTTCTTTAGGTTTATTCTTTTTATCCAGCACAAAAGGTTTTCCCAGCAGCAAATCTCACTTATCATTCACTGGACAGAACCCAGTTGGGATAGCCAAGCAAACAATAATCCTAGCACCAGAGAAAGACACTGGGATACTTCTCTTTGGATAGCTCACCCACAGTGTCTGCTTTCTTGTGGTACAAATTAGAGATTAAATCACCCATGTGGATTGCCATTAACTGATGAAATTAACTAGATCACTAAAAAATATCCATTTCTTTTTGTACTTCTTAATCCTCTCACCTCTTCACCCCTTCCCCCACACTCTCCTCTTATCTGGCAACCATCAAAACCTTCTCCATGATTCTGTCTCCATTCTTGTTTGCTTAGTTTGTTTCTTAGATTCAATTGTTGATAGATATACATTTGTTGCCATTTTATCGTTCATAGTTTTGATCTTCTTTTCCTTAAATTATAGGTAGTTACAGAATAGACATGGGGATATAAAATACAGACTAGGAAATGGAGTAGTCAAAGAACCTATGCATTACCCGTGGACATGAACGATGGTGTGGGGATTGCCCGAGGGATTGGGGGGTGCTGGGTGGAAGGGGACAAAGGGGAAAAAACTGGGACAACTCTAATAGCATAATCAATAAAATATAATTTTAAAATATCCATTTCTTTTCTACTCTTTCTTTTAATATTAAAATCTTTAAAACATTTTAATGAGTGTATGGGATCATAAAAATGAATTTTAATCTTGCCTAGAATGTCCTTACACCTAAATTATTAAGTTTGAATAAAGTAACAACACCCCAAGACAATCACATGCTTTTCTCTGACGGTCCATGAATAAATCATGAAATTTAAAATGTACAGTTTAATTTCTGTTATATTTTTGCTCCCAAGACTAAGAAAATTCAAAAGCAGCATGTTTATGAAGCCTTCTATACCATCTTCAGTGTGATTAAATTGCATGCATTTCAATTAGACAGTTTAGTTGTATTTTGCATATCAGTATTCTTAAAACTAACTCTGAAAGAAAAATAAATATTGAAATTAAGGAGAGAAACAGTAGGTCACATTAATAATTAATGAAGATACTATTAATAATTGTGGCCAGAAAAGAACTATAGCACAAACTGATTGGAACAGTGATTTAAATTTTAGCATTGTGATCTTTGCATTATTAAAGTAATTTAGTAATTTTCTTTCCTTAACTTAAGCTTAACGACCATCCATCACACTTAGTAGTGACCTCTGAGTTAGTCTTGAAGCATTTCTACATTTAATTACTCCAACATATAGAGATGATCATTGAGGGCAATATTTTATAAAAATTAGGGGGACTACCAGAGCTGCATATAGAGAACACTAATTATTAAATTATCCTATACATTTGGTCAATTATGTATTTTTCTCCATGATGCTTTGTAGATACACTTAGTAACATTAAACTTTCATAATTTAGGTTCACTTGGGATTTTCCTCCATAAAAATTAACTTGCCCACTCAAATGTATTTCCTTACAATCGACTGACTACCTTCAGGGTGAGGGATACAGAAGCAGGGGTTGGGGCAACTTTCTCTGGGGAAAGAACTGCTGGCAGGCACCAATGTTTGTTTGGTTGTTTTTTAAAATTATTTATTTATTTTTAGAGAGAGGGGAAAGGAAGGAGAAAGAGAGGGAGAGAAACATTGGTGTATGGGTGCCTCTCATGCGCTCCCCACTGGGGACCTGGCTCACAACCCAGGCATGCCCTGACTGGGAATCAAACCAGTGACCCTTTGCTTTGCAGTCCAGTGCTCAATCCACTGAGCCACACCAGCCAGAACCAGTGCTTTTTCCTTAAAGCCTCCTTCTACCCAGACTTTCCAGTGCAAATGGGTGCTAAACATGTGTTCTGGACTAATCTGGCTAACACAGTTCACAGTATCCTGGTGGTTCCCTGAGACCCCACCCCACCCAACCTACCCACTCAGCCCCAACCTCTTCACAGATCCTCCATGCAAGCGGGCTGCTTCGGTTCCTGCTGTGTACTTGGTCCAAGATCGGTCCAAGATCCTCAAACCCCAAATAAGCAGAGGCAGCCTTGGTGTGCCTTCTAGTTCTTGCTAAGTGGAGCTAAACTGAGGACAGATGGTGACCGGCCTCAACTTGTATAATAATGCCCAGCAGGTGGTCCCAAACCTGGCATATATGTTCACCAGTCTTGGCCTGGAAGGTAGTCTCAAATAAGCAGCCACAAATCCAGCACAAGCCTCAGCTCATACCATGGGACCCGCAAAAGTGTCCAAAGGCCAGCAGCGGAAGGTGGTCTGGGTTCACCGCAAAGCCTCTTACAAGCAACTCCAAGCCCACCACAAGCAGCAATCAACTTTGTAGTTCAACCTAGTGCCATAAGCCCAGCATAAGTGTCAGCTGACTTTGGCCTGCACCAGGGGCCCTCCAAGAAGGTTTCAGACCGAACAGACCTGGTGACCAGATTCAGACCACACCAGAACACCACCCAACCAGCTCCTCAAATGACATACCTGAAGGGTAGACAGGGCAGGCACTAGAGCCCTGCTAAAGTGGTTCCTGCTCATTGGGAACAGACTCCACAACAACTCATCCGTTTCAGTCATGGTCAACCATTATAGCCAGTCAGCCTGAGGGTAAACTTTACCATCTGACATGCCAACAGCAATTTAGGCCCAAATACAATAAGGAGAGCACACACAACTCACAAAGAAACAAACATAGGCAGGCAGGAAAAAAATGAGGAAACGAACATGTCCCAAATAAAAGAACAGGACAAAACTCAAAAAAAAAAAAAATGAAATGAAATATAGACAATTGATGCGCCAAATACAGAGTCTGAAACACTGGTTCTAAGAATTCTCAATGAACTTAGGAGAAGAATAGATGAACTCAGTGAAAACTTCACCAAAGAGGTACAAAACATAAAAAAGGAGATATAAAACATAAAAAATAGCCAGTCAGAAATGAAGAATACACTAAGAGAGAATCAACAACAAATTAGAAGAAGTGGAGGATAGAATCAGTGGTCTGGTAGAGAAGGTAGGGGGAAACACACCACCAGAACAGCATTAAAAAACCAGAATTTTAAATAATGAGGATAGTTTACAGCACCTCTGGGACAACTCAAACATACCAACATTTTTATCATAGGGATACCAGAAGGAGAAGAAAAGAGCGGAAAAAATTGAAAATGTATTTGAAGAAATAATAGCTAAAAGCTCACTCTATAACCTGGTGAAGGAGATAGACATACAGGTTCAGTAATTACAGAGAACCCCAACCAAGATGAATCCGTTTAGAGGCCCACAGTAAGCTGCATCCTAATTTTAATGTCAAACGTTAAAGGTAAAGAGAGAAACTTAAAAGCAGCAAGAGAAAAGCAGTTAGTTATGAACAAGGGAGCTCCCATAAGACTAACAACTGATTTTTTTAACAAACTACAGGTCAGAAGTGAATGGCAAGAAATATTCGGAGTGATGAAAATCAAATACCCACAACTAAAATGACTCTATTCAGCAAAGTTATCACTTAGAATTAAAGGAGATACAGCAAAAGCTAAAGAAGTTCATCACCCCTAAACTTGTATTAAAAGAAATGTTAAAGGAACTTTTTAAAATACAAATAAAGATGAAAACATGAATTATTAAATATAGGAAAGAAAAATTTAATTGTCAAAGGAAAACACTTAGTAAAAGCAGTAGATCAACCAATTATAAAGCTAGTACAAAGGTTAAAGAAAAAAGTAAAAAGATCAACACACAAAAATAAAAATTAATAGCAAAAACATAAATGTGAAGAGGGGAGTAATTATAGAAAGTGTTTAAATTTAAGTGACCAGCAATTTAAAACAGACTGCTCTGATAATAGCTTGGCATATATGAAGTACATGGTAACCACACACCAAAAATATATAGGAGATATACTGGAAATAAAGAGAAAGGAATCCATAGCAATATAGAATGTTATCAGCATACAAGAGAAGAAAGCAAGGGAATAAAAAAGAACAGAGAAGGTCTACAAAAACTATCAGAAAACAATCAGTGATGATTACATATCCATCTATAATTACCTTTAAAAGTAAAAGGACTAAAAGCTCTAATCAAAAGACAGAGGGTAGCTTAATAAATAAAAAGAAAGACCCATACTTGTCATGTCTAAAAAAGACTCATTTCAGGTCTAAAGACAATACAGAAGTAAAGTGATGAATAAAGATATTTCATGCAAATAGAATGAAAAAATCTAGGGAAGCAATATTTATGTCAGACAAAATAGACTTTATTTATTTATTTTCCAATTACAGTTTATATACAATTATCACAATATTATTCTGGATTGGTTTCAGGTATACAGCATAATAGTTAGGTAACCATGTACTTTACAGAGTGGTACCCTGATATTTCAAATAACTACCTGGTGCCATACAAAGTTATTATAAAACAGTGACTGTATTCCCTATGCTGTAATTTAGATCTCTGGGACAATTCTATATCTACCAATTTGTACTTCTTGATCCCTTCACCTTTTTAATTTCTATTTTGTTTCTGTTTTGTTGGTTTATCAGACAAAGCACACTAGTTTTAAAAGGCTATAGAAAGAGACAAAGAAGAACATATCATAATGTAAAGGGACTAATCTATAAGAAGATATAACTCTTGTTAACATCTAAGCACTCTCTCTCTATATATATACATATATGTATATATATAGCAAATATTGATTGACAAATCGATAATAACATTGATAAAAAGACAGATCGATAGTAATGTAGTCAATGATTTTAATACACAAATTGACATCAATGGATAGATCACCGAAACATAAAATCAGCAAGGAGACCATGGCCTTAAATAACATATTAGGCCAGAGGAACTCAATTGATATTTTTAGGGCATTGAACCCAAAGCAACAGAATATAAATATTTTTAAAAGATTTTATTTCTTTATTTTTAGAGAAGGGAAGGGTAGGGAAGGAGAAAGCGAGGTTGAGAAACATCATTGTATGAGATAAACATTGATCAGTTGCCACTTGCATGCACCCGAAATAGGGACCTGGCCTGCAACCCAGTCATGAGCCCTGACCAGGAATCAAACTGGGAACCTTTCACTTTGCAGGACCATGCCCAACCCACTGAGCCAGGCCTGTCAGGGCCATAATACACATTTTTTTGAAGTGCACATGGAATTTTCCAGGATAGACCAGATGTTAGCCCACAAAACAAGTCTCAATAAATTTAACGAGATTGAAATCATATCAAGCATCTTCTGTGATCACAATGTTATGAAGCTAGAAATCAAACCGAAAAACACAAAAAGCACATTGAGACTAAATAATATGCTACTATACAATGATCTAGTTAATAATGACATTAAATGAGAAAAAATAGATACCTTGAGACAAAAGATAATGAGACAAAATTTATAGGACTCAATGGAAGCAGTTCTAAGAGGAAAATTTACAGCAATGTAGGTCCATCTCAAGGAACAAGAAAAATCTCAAATAAACAATCTAACCTTATATCTATGGAAACTAGAAAAACAGAACACACAAAGCCCAATTAGAGTAGAAGGAAGAAAATAGTAAAGATGGGAATGACAAACAAAATAGAGTCCAAAAAATAGAAAATATCAATGAAACCATGAGGTGAGTGTTTTGAAAAGATAAACAAAATTGACATACCTTTAGCCAGACTCATGAAGAAAAAAAAAAGCTCAATAAATAAAATCAGAAACAAAAAAAGAGAAGTGACAACTGACATCAAAGCAATACAAAAGATTACAGGAAATACTATGAATGATTACATACCAAAAATTGGGAACCCTGGGTGAAATGGGTAAATTCCTAGAAACATAAAATTCTCCAAAACTGAAGAAATAGAAAATTTAAAAAGACTGATAACTATTAAAAACAATGATATCAGTAATCAGAAACCTTCCAACAAACAAAAGTCCTGAACCAGATGACTTTATAGGTGGATTTTTCCAAGTAACCAAACAGGAGCTAACACCTATCATTCTCAAACTATTCCAAAAATTTACCAAGAGGGAGGACTCCCAAACTCATTTAATGAGACCAGCACTATCCTAATATGAAAACCAGATAAAAACACTAGGAAAAAAGGGAAATTATAGGCCAGTATCCTTGATGAACATAGATGCTAAAATCCTGAACAAAATATTAATAAACCAAATTCAGCAAAACATGAAAAAGATGATATACCACAATCAAGTGGGATTTATCCCCAGGAGGCAAGGGTGGTTCAATTCCTGTAAATAAATTAACATGATAAAATACAGACACAAAACAAAGGATAAAAATTATAAGAGCATATCAGCAGATGCAGAAATATCATTTGACATAGTCTAACATCCATTTATGACAAAATCTCTCAGCAAAGTGGGGATAAAGGGCACATACATCAGCATAATAAAGGCCATGCATAACAAACCCACAGCTAATATCATATTCAATGGTGAAAAGTTGAAAGCTTTTTCTTTAAGATCAGAAACAAGATAAGGATTTCAACTTCACTATATTCATTCAACATAGTAATGAAAATCCTAGCCACAGCAATCAGACAAGATAAAGGAATAAAAGAACAGGTATCCAAATTGGAGATGAAGAACTAAAATGTCATTACTTTCAGATGACATGATACCATTCACAAATAGCCCTAAAGATTTCACCAAAACTATTATAATTAAAAAATAAATTCAGTAAAGTATCAGGATACAAAATTAATATTCAGAAATCAGTTGCATATCTATATACCATAAATATACTATCAGAAAGAGAAATAAAACAATCTCATTTATAATTGTTTTAAAAAGAATAAAATTACCTGGGAATAAATTTAACAAAAGAGATAAAATACTTGTACTCAGAAAACTATAAGACATTGCATAGGAAACTGAGGAAGATATGAACAAAGAAGGATATACTGTGCTAATGGATACAAAACTTAACCTTGTTGAAACGTCCATACTACCCAAAGCAAATCTACAGATTCAGTGGAATCCCTATCCAAATGCCGCTGGCATTTTTAACAGAAATAGAACAAATAATCCACCTATGGAACCATACAAGACCCCAAATAGCCAAAACAAAACAGAGAAAGAAGAATGAAGTGGAAGGTACCACAATACTTGATATCAAACTGTACTTACTACAAAACTCATTTATAACAGCAAGGCATTGGCTTGAAAATAGTCACATAGGTCAACAGAAGAGAATAGAGAGCCCAGAAATAAACCCACAGAAATATGGTCAATTAACTTATGACAAAGGAGGTAAGAATATGCAGTGGGGAAAACACAATTTCTTCAATAAGTAGTATTGGGAAAACTGGACAGACACATGCAACAGAATGACATTGGACCATTTTCTTACACCACACACCAGAATGAAATCAAAACAGATTAAAGGCTTAAATGTAAGACTCAAAACCATAAAACTCCTGAAAGAAAACAGACATCTCTCTTTGCCATCTCTTAGTGATTTTTCTTTTTTCTTTTTTTTTTTTTTTAGGTATGTCTCCCCAGGCAAGGGAAACAAAAATAAAAATAAACATGACTACATCAATCTGTAAAGTTTTTCACAAGGAATAAAACTGTCAACAACATGGAAGACAACTACAGCATGGATAAAGATGCAGGGTGGGGGGGGGAAGTAGGTTTATAGTTATTCATATGGAAAATAATACACTAATTAATAACTAATAATACAAGAATAAATCGCATATTTGCATATTCACAACTGTAAACTTACTTTTGTCCCATCCTGTATCTGCCAGTGAGACATCCAATAAGGGGTTAATATCAAAATCATCTAAGGAACTCATGCAATTTAGCACCAAAAAAACCAATAACCCAATTAAAAAGTGAGCAGAAGGGCTGAATAGACCTTTCTCCATAGACAATATACAGATAACTAACAGACACAGGAAAATGTGCAAAATATCACTAATTATCAGGGAAATAAAAATTAAAATGGCAATGAAGTATCACCTCACACTTGTCAGAGTGGTATCATCAATAAATTAACAAACAACAAGTGCTGGCAAGGATATTGAGAAAAGGTAACCCTCATACACTGTTGGTGGGATTCTAAATGGGTACACCCACTAAGGAAAACAGTATAGAGATTCCTCAAAAAATTAAGACATAAAACTACCATATGATCCAGCAATTTCTGGGTATTTATCCAAAAGAAGCCAAAACACTAATTTGAACAGCTATATGCACCCCCTACAGTCACTGCAGCATTATTTACAGTTGCCAAGAAATGGAATCAACTTAAGTGCCCATGAAAAGACAATTGGATAAAGAGAAGGTGGTATTATATAAAATGGAATATTACTCAGCCACGAAAAGGATGAAGTCTTGCCATTTGCCACAACATGGGTCCATGGACCTAGAGAGTATTATGCTAAGTGAAATCAGTCAGACGAACAAAAACTAATACCCTATGATTTACTTATATGTGGAATCACAAAAACAGAATAAACAAAACAGAAACACAGCTATGGATACAGAGAACAAATTGATGGTCACCAGATAGATTGGTTGGTTGGAAGGGTGGGTCAAAAAGGTGAATGGGATAATTTTAATAAAGTCCAATTTATAAATGTTTATTGCATAAAGCTTTTTATGTGAGTTTAAGAATTCTTGTCTACTTCAAGGTCATGACTCCTCTGTTAATCTTTTTCTCACATGTTTATAATTTTATCTTACATCCCTTTATTAAAGGAGTATTTTCTCCATTGACCACAGATTGAGAAATAGCTCTTTAAATTTCAGAGTTCCTTCCATGTAATAAATACTCATCATGGTCTAACTAACTTTTCCATGACAGATGGATTTATGAGCTCCCGTGTTCCTCCAATTAGCATAGTTTCAGATGACTACACTATCCAAGTAGCTCTCTCAGTGGTGAAACAATATCTATACATAGAGAAACAACACATACATACTAACATACATACATACAAAGCTTTGGGAAAGAACAATAATTTAATATTTTAGTTAAATTAGAATTGTGATTCATTTTAGGCCCATTCTGGAATTTTTGTAGTAATTTCTGTCTTTTGACCTACATTTAGACAATATTATCATGAATGAAAGTGCCTACAAAAATATAAATGTGCTCAAAGCTATGAGATATAGTTTGGCATTACCTGCAGAAACTCTTGTACTGGGCCTCCAGTTGCTCATGGGCTCATACAATAAAATCAAAATCTATAGAATCTTATTAACCAATGTCACTCCAATAAATATAATTAAAAATAAATAAAATCAATTATCATAATATAGCTCAATGCCTATTATTATGCCTATTCTTAGAAATGAAGCTATTTAGGAGAGCTATATGGAAAAAAGGTGATTAAAAAAAGCAAATGCAACTTATGCATATATTACTACTTAATACACAAGAAGTGTTTGAATTTTATATATTAAGTGTGTATATTATTTGTTTAAGAAATTCAGGCTATGCATTTAAACCTTCAATCTCAAAACACTCATTACTTCAGAATGTCTTATTAAAGGTATTTTTATTTCACAAATGCAATTTTGGTAAGGTTTGAGGTATATTTGGAGAGGGTGAAGCATTTTCTAGAATACTTTCAATAGTATATTTTCATACCTGCATTCTGCAAAAGTAACAAACAATTAGATTAAAGCCTTAAACAGAGAGTATTTAAGTTACTAATATAATTTAATTTAGTACTTGTAAAAAATATGAAATCAATAAGGCAAAACACATTATAATTATTTTGATACTCAACTGAATGTGTTTGAAATAAATGCTAATTATAATATTAGCTATTATTGGACTTTTAATCATAGATAATTAGCCTTGTGATGAATAGTAACAATATTTACTGCATGGCACATTTTTGCTCTATGTCTTTACTGTTTGTTGATGCTTCTAACTTCATTATTTTTAGATTGTATTTTTTGTTTTGTATTTTTTTCCATTACCATTTATGCTCCTATACCCTCTTCCACCTCCACTCACCTCTTTCCCTCTGCAATCACCACACTATTGTTAGTGAAGAGCCACACACTAATGGAATCTGTTTCGATATTTCAGTAAGATTTTATCTTTGAAAATAAAACTGTGTAATTTAATTCAATAAAAATAATTATAGGGTTATACTGTTCTTTATCATTTCATATATTTTTTATAGAGATCTACATGCTTATCTGAATAACTTCCTCTTGCTCATATTAAAGTGACTTGTATCACTGCTAGGATTATACCCTAAAAATCCAGAAACCCCAATTCAGAAGAACCTCTGCACCCCAATGTTCATAGCAGCACAATTTACAATAGCCAAGTGTTGGAAACAACCTAAGTGTCCATCAGTAAATGAGTGGATCAAAAAACTACAGTACATTTACACAGTGGAATACTACGCAGCAGAAAGAAAGGAGCTCCTGCCCTTCCCAAAAGCATGGATGGATTTGGAGAGTATTATGCTAAGTGAAAGACAAATGCCATGGGATTTCACCTATAAGTAGAAACCAATCAACAGAACAAACAAGCAAGCAAAATATAACCAGAGACATAGAAATAGAGAACAAGCTGACAGTAACCAGAGGAGGTGGGGGAGGAGATAACAGGGGGAAACAAGGGGAAACAGGGGAAGGGTCATCAAGGAACATGTATAAAGAACACATAGACGAAGCCAAAAGGGGGTGGGATTGAGGGTGGGGAGGTGGGGATGGGAGGGACAGGGGGAATGGTGAGGGGAAGTGGACAAAACTGTACATGAACAACAATAAAAATTTTTTTTTAAATAAAAAAGACTGAAATGACTTGTATCCTATTGGAAAGGATGACGCTGATTGTTTTCTAATTCAGAAGGATCTACTATTTTTAAAAACAATTGTTTCCCTTGTTAATGTTACAGGGCAGAGTTTTGACAGTATTTGACTTTATTTGCAATTAGTTCATATCAAACTATAAAATATGCAATATGGGTCTCAGATTGATATATACAGTAGAAAATTTAGAATAAAAGATTAACATACTTGTAAAATTTAATTAAATCAAAACATTATATTCTGTATTAAGTTAGATGATGAGGAAAGCAAAGTAAAACTTTTTAGTGTGGGAGTATCATTCGAATCCTAGTCTCCTTCCATATACAGTTAAGCAAAGCACCTATTCCTGCCATGGTCACCACACCATCACCAAGGCTGCCATTCACAATATCTTTAACAGGCACTATAGCAGAATTTTCCTCTAAACTTTTCAGTTACTTTATACCCGTTGCAAAGAAACAATGCTAAATATATCCATTAATTAAACTCTCCAACTGTGGAAACAAATGGAAACACTTAGACCTACTGTAGCAGAGAATGCTTTTTAGAACAAAAGGAGCTAATGATGATCTAATTGTTTAGAAAAGCACTGTAAAAAGTTGCATAAACCATCAAGTCTAGCACTTTTACAGAGTTTCTGAGACAAAAAGATTTCCTATCTTTTGTTTACCCCACTTAACAAAACATTTAAGATGATCTCCCCCCCCACCACTCACCCTTTCCATTCTCTCATCATTGTCACCATTTATTTCTTTAGAAAATACTTTCAGAATTACTGAGAATCTTATCTTACTAACATAGCCTCATAGCTTCTGCCAGAATTATCATTTCACCAGAAGAATCCTTTCTTATGTGCAAAGATGGTATTTGTGGTAATATATAGTGATTTTTTTAATACATCATTGAAGGAAAAATGAACATTAAGAAAAGTACCAGAGAAGTGTAGCATTGGATGTATTTGCTGCTTGTTCTGAAGTCACATTTTAGTGATCACTTAAAAAGGCTGCATTTGATTGATTAGCCTTTTATTATTTATGCCTTTAGATTATAGTCCAAATACATACTACAGACAGATGATGTTTCTATTATATTTTATTCATGTAGGATAAAGGTTAACTCTTTATTGTCTTCAAAGGCTAAAAAAATTATTTCAATTGGTAAATTATTTACAAGAGGGTTCAAGAAGCATTTCATGTTGCTTTCCAAGAAAGTTGTTTTCTAGTTCCTTTGAATTACTGAGAAAAGTTTCCATTATTCAAACATTTATATCACTTCCTGGCAAATCTTTGATAACTACAATTCCATGACATAAATAAAATGACAATATACTTATTTAAAGTTATCTACAAGGCATTCTCCAGGCACGGAATAAATGTTAAATGATTTTATAAAGCAAGTTTATGTAACTTATTGAGTAAAACTGCATGACCACTTTCTGTAGAATTTATGATTTGTATTATAAAACAAATGGAAATTAACTTAGATATATGAGTTTTGAACAGTAACATAATAAACAACAGAAATGTATTTGGGAGAAATGTAATAGGAAGGAATTCCTTGGGAAACTGATCTGATCAGCTTTTTGCGCAAATCTTGTAGAGAGCAGTTAGAAGTTCCTAGGGCAGTGAGAAGGCAGAGTTCTGTCTGCCAGATTCACCCGGAGGGTGAACTGAGTAACTCTCACTGGACATGCTGAAGAAGGCTTAACAATCCTGACACCTCTTCACTCATACTCTGTAACTACCAAGAAGATTCAGAAAACTGTATGCCTTTACTCCTGGCTGGAGTTGACAGTGCACTGTTTAGATACAGTACTCTTGTGCAGCACAGCAAAAGTACAATTAGTGTAGCTACTGTGCCCTACCTCATATGTTCCCTTTTTCATTCCATCCCAAACAAAGCTCCGCTCTCAAGTGCCCTGATATCCAAGGTGAGAAAAGAGTACATCCCCGGGCCTTGTAAAATTGACGAAATGGTACTTTGCAAGATTGCTGTTGTTCATTGATCACTTCTATGTGTTGAGCACTGCGTCAAGTGCTTTCTATTTTTAGCTATTTAAACGTAATTATAATCCAGAAGTTAAACACTAGATTGTAAGGCTGAGACTTAAACTTAGGTCTGCTTTTACATTTTGAATTATTACTCTCAGTTCCAGGATTCAGAAACAAACGTTATTCATTGATTAGAGGTAATTTATTTAATTGCCCTTTAGTGTCTGCAGTAGGTATTGTTGTTTATAAAAATAATATGTATAAAAATTATGTGCAGAAAATTTAGAAAGCAAACTAATATTAACATGACTAGGAAACTAGCAATTACCTGTAATATGTCACCCCCCAGAGGCACCTTGGCTCTGTGGTATGAACCTTTACATTGACACCAGCCCAGTCCCGCAACCAAGTGCTCCAGCGCACCGCCCGCAGAGTCTCAAGTGAGTATGAGTTCCTGATACTGCCAACAGCCCTTGGGATCCAGAGTCTCCCCTGCCTTCCAGAGCCTTTCCCTTACATGTCCCTTAGATAAGCCCCATGGAGCCTCAAAACTCCATTCTGTGGTTTGATTTGACCAATCCGGAGTTGGCCTGAGAACCCCAAAGCACTCCAGCCGCAAACCTTAATAAAGCCATGTGCCCCAAGGTCCTGGCTCCATTATGTCTGCATTCGGCCTCGCCCTCTCCTGGGGCCTTCTGAGGCGAGGCTCGCCAGGTACTTCCGTCTGGACCCTGTGACATACAAACCTCTCTATTTCAGTTTCTCTTGTGGTTTATGGTTGAAACAAGGCTCACCATCCAGCACTCTTGTTTTCTATTTAATAATGGTTAATTTGACAAATTCATAACACATATAAAGTCCCTTCTATATATAAACACTATTTAATCACTGTGCAACTTGTCAGATTACTGAATTTTAAATAAATAGGGAACTCACAGAATACAAATAAATAGCACCAGGAACAAAACTCTAAATGATGCAACAAAGAAAACCTCCAAAAGTGTTGCAGTCAGGCCTTTAACTTTCTGACTCTTGTACAGGCAAGTTGGAATAAGGCCACAAGAACCTGGTGTAATAAGTGAGTTCAAATTCTGATTCCATTGCTCAGTAATTAGTTGGCTTTGGCATGTCACTTAGCCTCTGTGATCTTCAGCTTTTGAAGCTGTTTGATTAGTTTAATAACAACTATCTTAAATTTTGAAGACTGGTCATATGCTAAAGACAGGGATTGGCTTAGAGTAAGCTGCCCTATAAAGAATGAAAAAATGTAATTTTTAAATATTTCTTCATCCTCAAGAAAAATGAAATAAAGTGCTCTTCCACAAGGGTTATGTAAATGGAGACAAAGGCACATTTTTAAAACATATATTTCTATTGCTATCAGGTGCAAATGGGAATAAAATATGAACATG
>PVJD01011974.1:0-42654 GCA_004026545.1 Mormoops blainvillei | reverse complement strand
TTTAAATCCTTGGTTGTCAGGAATCCATACAGCTCAATATTCTGGCTGGTCTGGTAATTTTCTGTTTTTAGGTTGGTTGTTTTTCTTCTTACGGTTGTGTGAGGAGGCGAAGTGAGTGTACCTATGCCTACATCTTGGCCAGAAGTCCCTTTGCTCATTTTGTAAATTAGGTTATGTGTCTTTCTACTATTAAATTGTAGGAGTTCTTTATATATTGTAGATATGTCTTTTATTAGGTATATAGTTTGCAAAAATTTTCCCTCATTCAGTGGGTTGTCTTTTTACTTTCTTGATGATGTCCTTTGAAGCATAAAATTGTAATTTTTATGATGTCCAAGTTATCTATTTTTTTCTTTTATTAGTTATACTTTTGAGGATATATTCTAGCGTTTTTTTAAATTAATCCTCGCCAGAGGATATGTTCATTGCTGAGAGAGATAGAGAGAGAGCGACAGAGAAAGAGAGAGAGAGAGAGAGATGGAGAAACACTGATGTGAGAGATGAACATCAACTGACTGTTTCCCATATACACCCTGACCAGGGATTAAGCCCACAACCTAGTCATGTACCCTCACTGGGAACCGAACCCATAACGCTTGGGTGTGTGAGATGATTCTCCAACCAACTGAGCCACCCAGCTAGGGCTCTAGTGCTATTTTAAAAGTTATTTTTTCCTAGTTTCCTGTTCAGGTTCAGAAATATAATTCTGATTTTCCTTTCCTGCCCCAAATGACTTGGAATAGCAAATGCTAATATTTGTTAAGCACTATGCGTCAGACTCTTGCTAAACACTCAGACAGCCGGGGCGGCCAGCTCGGGCCCTCGGGCTGGCAGGGACCGGTCCAGCCCATCTGACTCAGGAGCCCATGTCCTCCACCACTCCACTGGCCTACTGAACACTTTTTCTTCATCTTGACGTTTGTTTCATTTTTGCGAGAGGAAAATGGTGTGTTTCTGCTGTTGGTGTCAGACACACTGCTTTGCCCGTGTTCTTTGTTCCTTCCCTTCCCTGAGGTGAGCCCTTGCCCCGCCCTTCCCAGGATTGCCGGAATCTCCAAAGTGTCCAACACACACAAGCACTCATCCAAAAAGGCAAAACAACACCCTCTTTCATGACACGGAAGACTCAGGCCCTGATGCTACCACTGCAGCCGCTCCCTGACCCTTGCCCCACCCTAACTATGCAGCCTTTTCTTTCTTTGTGATCATCTAGGGTCTGACATTAAGGGACAGTGCTGACCCTCCTTGGAGGTGAATTCCACTCCGGTTTGTCTTGGAGCCCACATTGGAAGCCCCCAGGTTAAAAACAGTTCAACTGTCACGCGGAGCGGTAGATGACAGAAGCAAGTCAGAGGAGCTTCTCGGTTTCCTTTCACTTTGACAACACTGATGTTTAGACTTCACCTTTATTCTTGTTAAATAAGTGAGCTTCTCCCCTCCCCTCGACCACCACATTCTGCCTCCTTTCCCACCGCACCCGATTACCTACCAGAGTTGCTTGAAACTATGTCAGAAGTGTCTCTCAGACTCGCCTCCCTCTCCCAGTTCATCCTTCTTGCCACTGCATCTGTTGAGCTCCTTACCATCGCTTAGGTGAGCTAACTGGACTCACCCATTCCACCGTCTGTTCTTAAATCGAACTGAATTGTCTTACCCAGTAGACTGTGAGGTCCTTCAGGTCAGAGGCCAAAAAAGTTAATTTCCCCAGGACGTAGCATAGAGTCTGCCATCTAAAGGCATTTAGTTACATACGTGGAAGGATCACTGTGCCATAATGTGTCCAGCACCTAAAAATCCTTTAAAAAAGGCTTTGTCATCATAGTAAATGTCACGCCCCAGGTGCTTCAGGAACCCCTTCCTGTCCTGCTCTGCACCGGAACCTTGCTAGCACTCAAGGAGGACCCGGGCAAAGTCAGCGTCTTGTCTCTCATGATTGGGGAGTCGTCTGCTGGTCGGTACACTTCTCTCTGGGGGTGGCGGAGAGTCAGGTCTGTGTCTCCCTTAGACCCATCTCCACCAGGTTCCACCAACTGATCAGGAGATTTGTTGTCCTTCTCAAACACACCCACACCCACCTTACTGAGTCCCAATTCACCCTGAACACTGATAGGGCAACCAAAAAAGTTAGCTAAGTATTGCAAAATCATTCCTAGTAGGAGGGCCAGTTGTTATAACCCTATCTTTGTAACCTGCTCCCCAAGACCACATGGGGAGAGCGGGAGGGAAGCAGACAAGACAAGGACTCGGAGTTTAGGCCCTCAGAAGCTATATCTGAAGCGGATGCTGTCTTGCTCTCCAATTCTCTCCCCTCAGGCTTCTGCTGTCCCCTTCTTATGTTCTCCCCCTATCCTCTCCAGGCAAAGTCCCCCTCCCTTTGCCACAGAAAACTGCCCTGTTTTGCCCCATTCCCCACAAGAAGAAGTGGTCTCGAGTGGTTGCTGTCTCTTCTCGTTAGGTGCAAAAAAGACCTGCGGTTGCCAGGGGCTGGAGGGAAGAGAAGGAGGGGTGAATAGGTAGAACATATTTTTAGGGCAGTGAAACTATTTTGTGTGACACTGTAATGGTGGGTACAAATCATTATACACATGTCAGTGCCTTTGTAAACGACAGACTTCGGGTGATATGTGTCAGTATAGGTTCACTGATTGTAACATATGTATGACACAGGTGTGGGATGTCCCCAGTGGGGGAAATTGTGCGGCTGTGGGGGTAGAGGGTATATCGGGACTCTCTGCACTGTCCACTCAACTAAATGAATCTAAATATAAAAAAAGAAAGGAAATGAGTTGTCAAGTCATGAAAAATAGGGAGAAACCTTAAGCGCATATTAGTAAATGAAAGAAGCCAATCTGAAAAATTATATGTACGCACACTGTGGTTTTCAGGAGTTTAGTGGGAGAGAAGGAAGGGTAAATGGTTGCAATACAGGGAACTTCAAAGCACTGCAATAATTCTGTATGATGCTGAAACAGTGGCTATGTCATTGCACATTTTCAAAATCCACAGAAACAGGTAACGCAAGAGTGAATCCTGATTTAAACCATGGAGCTCAGTTCATAAGAAAGTATCAGAATTGGCTCATCAGTTGTACCAAATGTATCATGCTAATGCAAAATGTTAGTAACAGGGGACGCTGAGGGGTGTGGGAGCAAAAATGAGGCGTATCTTGGAACACTTTTCTCTCAATTTTTCTGTAAAACTAAAACTTTTCCTCTATAAATGTCTATTAGAAAAAGCAAAAAGAAAAACATTTTAAACACATTAGTTATTACTAGGTGTACAATTACTGCTTTTCAAACTATTACCCAGTGTCCCTCACATAAATTTTACACACTGTCTCTCCAAAAATTCCTCTGTGCCACTTCAAATACCAGAAAGGCCTTAGAAGTATGGTAGCTTTATACTCCCAGGCTTCTTAAAGTTAGGTTTCACTATATAATTTGTGAAATGTAAGATTTCCAGGTATGATTTTAAAAGCCATTCTGCAATTATCTAGGACCACATGTGTTGAAATAAAACCATTTCAGTTTGGGTCCCCAAATGACTGTGAATTGCATAATTGCTCTACCAACCTGTATTGACATGCTATTTGCATGAGAAATTAATTGGTGTTAATTCATTAAAAATTTGGGATTTTTTTTTGTGTTGCATAATCTAGTCTATCCTGATTTACATTCCTATCAAGTCCTACCTAGTTTTCATAATTCCATTCAAATGACATGTTCTGCACAATCTTTTTATTTTTGACACTTGAAGCTGAAAGCAATCTTTCTAGTTTCTCAATGCCAACAGTAGCTTATATGTACTTCTAATGGCATTCAGCACTGTAAATGTTATAGTAACTCTTTTAATCTTGTATTATAATTATATGCATGGATGTCCTATCTGTCCTCCTAGAACAAAAATTATTTTAAGGTCCATATCATGTCTGATTATCTTAGTTTATCGCAAGCACTAAGTAGAGTATGTGGCATACCTTTTTAATACTATACAGATTTTTATTCAATAAAATGAGGTTCTTATTGTAGATATAGGGGCCTCAAGATAGGTTCAACAAGAGAAAGAAAATGCTTATATAAATAAAAGAGTTACTGTTCTCAGGTTTTATGGATAAAAAATACAAAATAAACATTTTCCTTCAGATTAGCTTTACACTTTTAGACAACCCCAATGTTCTTCTGTACAAGATAGTTTATTTTTTATTTAAAACTATATTTCTTATTTCAAAAAATTACTACAATTAACATAGAAAGTTTCAGTGAACTAGACAGGAACAGAAACTATTCTAAGAAAAGATATTATTTTAATTTTTATTTATTGATTTGAGAGACAGACAGACAGACGTCAATTTGTTGTTCTACTTTTTATGCATTCATTGCATAAAAGTTTCACAATTTATGCATTCATTGGTTGATTCTTGTATGTGCCTGACTGGTGATCAAACCCACGACCTTGGCATATCGGGATGATACCCTATCAACTGAGCTGCTCAGCTAGGGCTGGAAAAAGATATTATTTTAAAGTTACTGAAGAGATATTTTCTTGTCTCCTACTTTTGGTCTTTTCTGCGTATTTGGATCATGGCCGGCAGAAATGTACATTTCAGATATTGTTTGTTGTTTCCACAAAGAGCCTTGAACATCTAAGGCAAAACTAGGACTTGCAACACACACACTGTCATTCAGCAAAATAAAAGTTTTAAAAATAATGTAATAACAACTAATAGGGAACAGGGTAGCACTGAAAAACTACCAGGAGCAATTTTAAATCTATTTTGGAAAAAAATGTGTAACATTCAGGTTCCTTGTTTTTATGGAAAAATGAGAGAAATAATCTCTGCCATAAGAGTTTGCAATCTGACTGATAAAAAGAACCTAGACAAAAAGGTGAATAAAAATACAAAGAGGCCTAATGCCAAATGAACAGTCTAGCAAATAAATGCAAAAAAAAAAAAAAATTTAGTCTAGTTCTAAGTATTATGGAGAAGACTAGGATTTAAGATGTACATTTAATTAAAAAAACAAAAATAACAGCAAAAAGCACCTCATGGTATTTGTAAAAGAGAGAAGGAAGGAGAGGGGGAGGGCGGGGAGAGAGAGAAACAGACAGAGCCCTCTAGAATATCATCATGGGGCCAGATGACAGATGGCCTTGAAAGTCGAGGATGAACCCTGACATCTGTCCCATAGTTTGGAAAACGGAGGGCTCTATCCTTGCCTCCTCTAACCTGGAAGGACATGTGAAAAGCCATCTTTCAAAAAGACTGATTTGGAAAAAGTTTATAGGATAGCTTAATGAGAATAGAAACTTAGATTCTGGAGAGAAAGAAGATTTTGGGAATAAAGAACAAATGTGACTTTTTTTATTCTTCTGAGACAGGAAATAAGAGACCGAGGTGAGAAAGTAACACAGGTTGAAGTAGAAGAGTAATAAAGATGATTCCTAAGGTCGAGAGGAGAAAAAAAGAGACTATACCCCCTCTTCGTCAGTGAAGTAGGAGACAGAGTCAGCCTTTAAAAATGAGGGTGTGGGAAATAAGACTGAGACTTGAGATACATAGCAAAAATGTTAAACTACTATAAGAAATCTGTTAAGGAGCTTACAAGCTACAGCAATGAGACTTGGTTTAACTTAGGATGAATTTGTAGTGGACCCAAGTCCATAAATTCCTCCAATTATTTCTGGCCAGAAAGATAACAGCTGAGATGAACCAATGCAGTGGATCAAAGAAAGTTGGGAAATTACAGCAGAAGACTCTACTGTTTGATAAAAAGTGTGCATTAAAATGCTAAGTTGAAGTTTAAAAAGGGAGGATGTGATAAAATCAGAAAGAGGTTGATGGCCTGGAGGTACTGGTAGAAAGTATTTGAAGAAGTAAAAAAAGGAAGATAAAAGATCATGATGTGAATCACGGTGATAGAGTATTGGACATTCATTAAAGGACTGTGGGGTAGGTGAATATCTTTCAATCTCTCATAAATGGTCTAAAATGTCATGTTTCAAACATATGCACTAATAAAATACGTCAGAAAATAATTTCTTCAAAGTGCCCTGTGTACAAAACTCAGTGTGGTAACTCATCAAAGAATAACTCTTAAGAATGAGGAAAGGAAAAACTGGAGAGTAAGTATTTCTCTAGAAGGACTACTTTAAAGGAAGCCCCTATGTAAGAGGGGTTCTCTGAAAGACTCTCAGAGGCTATTCCCTCAGGGCTTTGATGGACACAAAGGGAAAAGGGGTATAAGAAGAGATGTGCACTACCGTATGTCAGAAGGGCCCTCAAATTAAAACAAAAGGAGATACTACTACATATCTATTAGAATTGCTAAAATCCAAAACACTGACACTATATGCTGACAAGGACATGGAGCAACAAGAATTCTCATTCACTGCCTGTGGGGATGCAAAATGGTACTGTCATTTGAAGAAAAAACTAAACAAACTCTTACCATACGATGCAGTAATCATGCTCCTTGGTTTTTCCCAAATGTGTTGAAAGCTCACGTATGTCCACAAAAACCTGTACATTAATATTTTTAGCAGCTTTATTCATAATTGCCTCAACTTGGAAGCAATAAAGATTGTTGTACACACAACAAACTAACTGCACAAATATTCTCTCTCTCTCACCTTCAGTAGGTGTGTAGGCAAACCACTTGTGGCACATCCACACATATTGTCTGATTCCAATTATATAGCATTCCAGAAATGGCAAAAAACAATGGAAACAGTAAAAGTTAATGCCTTGAGCTTCAGCTATAATGTTAACGGAAGATTTCTTTTGCTCAGCTTGTCAACGATTCAAAGTCTATGTGTTCTATGCTTCAAAAGGCCAAAACTCGAAATGTCAGAGTTTGGAGTAAGGGAAGATTCATTGATCAAGAAGGTGCCAACAGAGAAGATGGGAACTCTACTGGCACCTCAAATTCATTTTTTAAAAGTACAGAGTTTAAGCTTCTTTTATGTCAGGGGAAATGGGAGATGTTATCTTGTAAAACTCAAGCCCCAAGAATTCCTCTGATGATTAGCATATCTATGTGCAAGACAAAGCAGGAGCTATTAGCGTGAAAGCCTTGGGAACCACACAGCCTTAAACAAAATGGAGTCAGAGAAACCGAGCATTTCACTGTTACAAGCCAGCAGCTAGCTCTGAAGTGAGAACGTGAGTTGGTCCTATAGTTAAACACACGCTTACCTTAAATTCATTTCACTCTCAGAAAGCGAAGGCTGCTCCTTTGATTCTAATACATAAAATAAGTTGCAAAACTGCCATTCTCTGGAGCATTCTCAATTCACTGAGACTGCTTCCCAGCAATTGTCATCAGTTTGGTTCATGTAAACCCATGAAAATTCTCTATAGGCTTGGACGTTTCTTATGGTGACAGCCAGCGTTCCTTCCCAAAGACAACACAGCCAATAACATAGGAGCAAAGTATTTTTCAGCCTATAACATGTTCTTCACCTGACCCTGTTATTAAAACTGTGGCATTATTGGGGTAAAGTAGTTTCTGTTTCCTTTGTAGATCTATTTTATTGCAAAAGTCTCTCCTTAGTTGAGCATATTTGTTTACTTCCTATGATAGAATTTGCTGATTCCCAAATTTCTCACCTGGTGAAGTGAGGGTTGGGAGGAACTCTGCTTATCCTACCACAGCAGTAAATAGAAACTTTAGAACTTCCCCTGTAAAATTAGCAGGATAATTGCAAGGGGAATGTTTATGGATTCAAGGCCTTGATCTGAAAGTTCTTAAGAAACAGATGTCTTCAATTTCAAAGGAAAGAGTGACATTGCTAATCATGTATTTTTTGCCTGGGAGCTAGACTCCTCTCCCTCCACTTCCAGCTCACTGTAGGCAAAATGCAAGGAAGCAATCTAAGATTTGTAGAAGATTCTCGGAATTCAGTGTAACTCAATTGTCTACTGAGTATCTGCTATGTGCAGTATTGGGTGGTAAAATGCAATTTTGTATCACTCAGGGAGAAATTCCCATGGTTTCTTCTACAACCTCACTTTGAAAAATCGTGGTAGAACAAAGGCTGACACAAAGAGTATTATTCCTTTTGTAACGTCGACCCATTAGCAAAGGAAGAAAACATTTTCCAAAATGACTAATCCTAAAAGCCCTGAACCCCACCAGGGATTCTCACGGGATAGGTCACTAGGGTCCAGGGTTTACGGAGAGGCTCTCCGAATTCCTTCTGCTCCTTCAGGAGTGACTTCACATAACTTTGACAGTGACAAAATTACTCCTTTATGAGAAAAACTACTTTAAAAGAAAAAAAAAGATTGAACAAAAATTCAGTCTTAACCATTCTTTCAAGTGGAAATACAAGCATATTAATGCTACCAGAAAAAAATGTATTAGAGGATCAACTGGATTATTAAAAATATGACTCTTTCTTAAACTCTTTCAGATGACAGAAATCATTCATGGAAATCCAAAAGTGAGCAATTCTGAGAGAAAAATGCTACTATTTTACTAATGGGTTGTCAGAAATACCCTAACTTTCCATCCATCCTTATTCTAAGAAGTTATCTACTGCCATTGGAAAATTCCAGGCTAAGGCAAAAAAGTTTATTTAACTTGCATTACAATGCAAAAACATCTTTTGCCAAAGAACTTCCATTATTTATAAGGATAGCCTTTAAAAAGAAGAAGAAGAAGAAGCATTACCAAGTGATTCTAAATTCTCAAATGCACTTGCCCTTTTACCTTCATTCTAATATCAGATTCTAAACAAAACTTGCATCATCACACAAACAGATGCTTTAAAATAAGACATTCTCAATGACTTTCCCTTTTCCCATTTACCAAAAATACAAGGATTGTTTTTTATTTTGCATCTTATTGATCAAAAACATAAACCTAGTTGACAACCTTGATTTCTCTTTCCCGCCCTCCCTGATCCGATCCATCCATTTGCCTCATTGTCTCTGCCACTAAATCATTGTCCAAGCCTTCTGCTCCTCCGTGTCTCCATGGCTACTGTCCTGGTCCAATCCATCAACACCTCACACAAGGAGTAGTACCCTGGTCTTCTATAATCTTCCCCTTCCACTCTTGCTCCCCTAAAAATCCTTCTTCACATAGTTGCCAGGCTGATAGTCAAGAGCTTAAATTTGATTATGTTACTCTTTACCCCCGTGAAATCTTACAATGTTTTCCATCACACTGAAATAAATGAAAACAGGCCTATAAGCCCACAGAATTTGGCCTACTTCTTTGACCTTATCACATACCTCTCATCCCTCACCCACTCCTTCCAGGCATAGAGTTTCTCTAACCCAAATATCAAACATTTTGTTACCTCAGCACCAAGGCAAGGGCTGCTGCCTCTTCCTGGAGCTCTCTTCTCTAGGTGCTTCTCGTTATCCTTTCTGCACGGAAAGTGCCCTCTGGACTGGCAGCATTAAGTGTCGCTTGGTACCTTATAAAATATGCAGATCTCAGGCACAACTCCTCATCTACTAAATCATAACCTGCATTTCAATGGATCCCCAGGTGATTCAGGAAGGCTCTACCGATGCTCAGCCTAAACTAGCTTCCCAGGCCAGGTCTGGCCTGCAGCAGTACCTGAAGCCATGATGAAGGCATCTTTCTGAGGCTTTTATCTTGCTGTCTTAGAAGTTCTAAGTAACTATCCTAATAAGAGAAATAAACCCCAACAATAGATTTATAATAGCAAAAAATGATCAATTTCAACAACACCAGGTTGTTTATATAAAATATTTTATATATAAATGAAATATTGCAAAAGAAATAAGGTTAATTTAAAAAATAAAAAATAAACTAGCTTCCCAAATCACTCTCTATTACACCATGTGTTTTTTTCCCCACAGTAATTAAATTTAGATGAAAATACCTTAATTGTTAACTAATATCTTTATTGTTTCTTCTTCCCAGTACAGTATAAGCTCTATGAAAGCAGGGGCCATATTTACGTTGTCCACTCCTATTTTAGTACCTAGAATATAACATCAATAGATATTTAATAGATGAATGAATATTCAAATACATTTGTAATCTTAATGATCAAAGAGATGGCAGAATAGAATAAGTTTTTGATTTCTGTTTTTCTGACTTTTTCTGACTTAATTACCAGCCGGAAAAATTATGAGTCAAATCAGATTTGGCACAAATCACTTGCAGCATCTTAACTGAATCGAAGGGATGGAGGGAGGGGGGAGGGAGGGGGAGGGAGGAACGGAGAAAAGGAGGCTGGTCTTGGAAGATGTGATGGTAATGAATGGAATGGCACTGTAAAGTGCTGCATGGAACAGGACTACAGAGGCAAGTAAAAGATCACATCAGGCTTCCCAATGCGGCGTGAATTATGCTAAATTTCTCACTTTCTAGAGCTTTTAAATACGGAAAGTTGAAGCTCTATATTTCTTATGCTGCTATTCTCACACTGCTGCTACACTTAGACCACTTTGATACCAAATGCATGTTTTTTCCTACACCAAGCAATTTTCCATGACACCAGTTGGGTCCTACAATTTAAATCACTTCCAAAACTCTCTACCTGGAGATAACCTCCAATCCCACAGGTTAGGGGCTCAGTCCCAAGAGAGTGCCCCCCACTCCAGTTCAGATGCCAATCACAGCAGAGGGGCCACATGTTACCCAAACTTTTGTCTATAGTGGCTACAAATCTGAGGTTCCCAAGACCTCCTCCCCCTTGGATTCAATTATTTGCTAGAACAACTCACAGACCTCAGGAAAACACTTATATTTACCAGTTTACTAAAGGATGTGATTTTTAAAAAAGAAAAGATTAGTGTATCTTTTTCCTTCAACAGTTAGGGGCTTTTTCAGTCATCTTTTCTTCAAAGAGGTTCTTAATCCCTTTCTCTCTCTCTTCTCCTTCTGGTGCCTCTGTAATACAAATATTGTTATGCTTCACACCATCCCAGAAGTCCCTTGATTCATTTTTTCTTTTTGCTGCTTGGACTGGGTGTTTTCTGCTATCTTTTCTTCCAAGTAACTGATTTGATCCTCTGCTTCATCTAACCTGATATTGATTCCTTCTAGTGTATTCTTTATTTCAGGTATTGTCATCTCCATTTCTGACTGGTTCCTTTTTATAGTTTCTATGCCATTTTTTTATGTTGACTGTCTCTTTAAGTTCTCTCATTGAGTTCATTCATTCTTCCCCTAAGTTCCTTGAGCATCCTTATAATCAATGTTTTAAACTCTGTATGTGGTAGATTGCTCACCTCCATTTCACTTAATTGTTGTTGTTTTCTGGGGAGTTCTCCTATTCTTTTATTTGGGACATTTTCTTGGTCTCCCCATTTTGCCTGCCACTCTATATTTCTTTCTGTGTATTAGGTAGATCTTCTCTGTCTCTCAGTCTTGGTAGGGCTGCCTTATGTAGCAGGGGTGCTGTGGAGCTCAGTGGCACAGGTTCCCTGATCAACGAAGTTAGGTGCCCCTGGAGTGTCCCTTGTGTGGGTTATGTGAGTCCTCCTGTTGTAGCTGGGTCTTGCCTGTGTGGGTGGACTTGACCTTCAGGCTGGCTGACTATGAGAGCTGACACTGACCGGAGCGTGATTTCTGTTTTGTGAACCCCACAAAGCAGAATTCGCCCCAGCAGGGTGTGGTACCTGCCATGATCTCCCTTTGGGTGTGCCACTTGTGGAGGTAGTTGGTGTGTGCTCTGGTGTGGTCTGAAGCCCGCCATTGAGTGTATTGGCTCTGGGGCCTCTTGGGAAGGACTCTGGTGCAGGTCAATGTGAGACCCTGCCTGTGACCAGACCTGGGTTGCCTGTTAGAAACCACAAAGTGACCCACAGCTATGGCTGCCTCTGTTGGACCTTGGTGTGCTTGCGAGAGGCCTCGCTGCACACCAATGTCAGCTTCCACCTGTACTGAGCCTGCGGTCAGGTCAGCACAAGGTCCACAGCACCTGAGATCCACCTCTGACTGCCAGCTGCCTGTTAGGCTCAGTCACTGAAAGAGCCTCTGGCAGTATGTGAGTTACGAGAGGTAGGTTCTCAGTGAGTCACCAGGCAGGGGCATGTGGTGTTGATAAAAATTTGATCTCGGCGCCAGTGCTGGGTCTGAGGCCACGCAGCAAAAGCCTCAGGGCACACCAATGCCAGCCACCATCTGCCTGGGGCCTGCAGACCTTTGTGTTAGGGCGGTGTCGCAGGGAATCATCAGGGTGACGCCAGTGGAGTTCATCAGAGACCAAAACAGATTAAGATGTAGCTCTACGGAGGGAGGTGTCTGCACAAGAACGATGGTGCTGTTGGGGGTGCACAGGGGGGAAATCGACCACCTTAAGAGTGTTTGAAGAAAAATCTGTGCCTCAGGCCCAGGCTGGCTGCAACCAGCTGACTCCTCCGCAGGGTGTGAGTTTGGCTGGTGGGGCCACAGGGATTTGGGCGGGTGGGGCTCGTGTATCTTCCCCAGGCTGGTTCCACATGGACAGGGGTGCTCCATCCAGGGAAAATGGCATCGGTTTGTGCTGTGGGAGAGGGACTCAGCACAGGGACAATGGCAGCTATCCTTACAGCTCTCTCCTTAGAGATACACAACCCAATGCCCCCTTGTAGGACTCCAGTTTGATCTGAGCCACAGTCTCTCAGTGGAAGCCCAGGGTGAGTGCCCGCGAACAAGATTTTGTGCTCTAGCCCTTTAAGGGGGCGCCCAGCTTTCAGCATACTTTCTGTCTCTCCCTGGTGGGTGGATTCCCTGCTTATTTTCACAGCAAGATGTTATGAGGGCTCCTCTTCTCAGCTCTGGTGGTCTGGGGTGGAGAGCCCGGCATGGAGTTGAGATGCCATACTCCCCAGAAGGGACCTTTGCAGCTGAAATATCCTTCCCAATTCCCAATCACAGCACATGGGTGTGGGCCCAGCTCTTTTTGTATCTCCACCCTTTCTACCAGTCTCAACATGGCTTCTTCCATATATCCTTGGTTATAAGACTTCTTTTCAGCTAGCCTTCAGTTAGTTCTTCAGGTTAATTGTACTATAATTTAGTTTGGTCCTGAGAGGAGGTGAGTGTAACTTCCACCTACTCTGTCACCATCTTGGATCTCCACAAATGTCCTATTTGCAAGGGTTTTAGAAGACCCCTGTGAAGGATGAGGAGCAGAGACCAATATATATGTTTTCTATTATCTCACAATATCCATTAATAAAGTTAATCACATGACAACTTAAGGCAAGTTGTAATCTTTGATTGGCTCTTGAGTCAGAAAAGTAAAAAATGTTTTTGAGACACTTGGAAAAGTTTGAATATGAATTGTGTATTAATTATTTTTGTACAACATCATTCCAAAACGTAGTGGCTTATAAGAACAATGTTCATTTAATTTCTCACAATTTCTTGGGTCAGGAATTTCAGAGTAGCTAGGTTGGGCAGCTCTGACTCAAGGTCTTCTATGAAGTTGTACTGAGATGATGGCTGGGGCTGCAGGATTCACTTCAAAGGAGATTCACTCAAATGGCTATAAGCTGGAGCTGGCAAGTTGGCTCCTTTTCATGTGGCTGCGTGGGTATCCTCACTACCTGGAGGCTGGCTTCCCCTAGAATGAGCAATCCCAGAGACCAAGGTGGAAATTATAAAGCCCCATATGGCATAGTCTTAGAAACCACAAACCAGCCCTGGCTGGTGTGGCTCAGTGGATTGAGCGATGGCCTGTGAACCGAAAGGTCACCGGTTTGATTCCCAGTCAGGGCACATGCCTGGGTTGCGGGCTTGGTCTCCGGTTGAGGGTGTGTGAGAGGTAACTGCACATGGATGCTTCTCTCCCTCTCTCCCTTCTTTCCCCTCTTTAAAAATAAATAAATAAAAATTTTAAAAAGAAGCCACAAACCACCTCCTCCCTCCTGTTGTATTGTATTCAGTGCATGAGCCAGCGCTGATTCAAAGTGGGAGGGACCTACATAAGGGTGTGAATATCATGAGGTGAGGATTGGGTGCCAGCTTTGAGGTTGGCTGGTACAGATTTTATATTAGATAGAATATTATATAAATTTAAATTTCTTGAATGTGATCACTGTAATGTCCTTGTTCTTTAAAAAAATGTATTAAGGTATTTAGGGTGAAATGTCACAATATCCACAATTCACTCTCAAATGATTGAGCAAAAATAACCATAGACAAAACCAAAAAATCTAAACACCGTATATACATTTATTGTTGTTACACATGCATATACAATTTTATATACAGGGTTGGGCAAAAGTAGGTTTACAGTTGTTTGTATGGAAAATAACCCAATAATAAATAATAATATATGAATAAGCTCTGCTTCATGTGCTCACAACTGGAAGCTTACTTTTACCCACCCTGTGCGTGTATATGTGTTGTATATATATGTGTGTATGCACATATACACACACAAAGTCTGGCAGAAGTAACACCTGCTTGAGTGTGGTTTCTAGGGTAATAACGTGGGTGTAATAATTTATAGCTTTAATTTGAACATTTCACCGAAATTGTCACATGGTGTGCTGGAGTGTGATATTGTTATGTTACAGAATGACATGCTTATGATTTTGTAATGAAAGGTTTTGTAATAAAAAGGGGATGTTGTTCGTGCTGAAACATACACACACACACACACAACAAATTAATATATAAAAGTAGTTAATCAGAAAGAAATATTGCTAAAATATGATGATGGTTAAGGACAAAAATATTCATTAAAATTATATTAGTCATGCTCAGGCTATACCTTGGAGGGAGACAGGATGTATTTAAAGGGTATGTATTTGCAAGAAAATTTGAATGTTCCATAACCATCCTAGGGATGTGCTGCCTCTGTTTATGAAATCTGAATCATAAATCCCAAGATACTGTTAAGAGTCAAGTTGGATAATAAAACATGCGGAGCTTACATCTGGCACACAGTAGGTAATCCAAATCTATGGATGGAATGAATTAAGAACAGAAGGATTCCTTTTCCTGATCTCTCTCAGGATAGGCAACTCCATAAACAGACATTAACAATCTCTTGGCCAAAGATGGGAGACTGTGCAGTGAGAGCAACAGAGAGCAGGGATGGAGAGTGTGCATCGCAGCTCCTAAAGTGAAGGGTTCCTCCTCCCGGCAAGTCAAGAAGCAAGGCCTGCTTTAGGAGCAAGGGATTTGTACAATGACAGCACACTGGTTTAATGCTGTGTGATTACCATCCTGGGGTTTTTGATAGTTTTATCTTTGAACTTGAGCTTTACAACTCACACTGATGCATCGGGGCAAATATACGTGAGCAGAGGAGATAAGTATGAGTTGTCATTTTTTTCTTGATGGTCCATTTGCATAAAGAATTCTTGATATCTCATAAGCACTGAATTCCCATGGGGCCCCGATGATCCCTGGGAGTTCAGTAAGACTCAAGACAAGTGCAAGGTAAGTGAGTTCCATCTATAACGAAGGAAGGAGAGGAGAGAGGTCACTCACAGCCCTGAGAAACCATACTTCCTGTTTAAACTGGAGCTTGATTTACATGCATGCTATAATGGCATCTAAATGTAAATGTTAGTTATTTAACAAATGAATAAAGAACTCTATCATGTCCTTCCTTCATTCATGTTACTTCCCTGTTATTAGCCAACCACTTAGGCTAAAAGCGATGAGACGGAAAGAAAGGGAACAATGGCAACCCCAAGTTCACTTTCCTTTGGAGTCTTTCCTCACAGATCAGTAAACGGCTGGTGGAGCACTGGCAGAATGTGCGTGCATCACCAGGTGAAATAAAAACAGCTGGTGAGTTTTGTGCAGCATTTCCACTATTCTGGTAAGAGCAAAATTAAATGCATGTTTGAGCTACAAAATACAAATTGTCTAATTTCCCTAATTCTGCATATGAATTTAATGCTCATGTTTTCATATAAAACAGACATTGCACAATAAAAGAAATAGGAAACTGTATGCTAATAATCTAAAAATTTAATTTCCCTTTACTTAGAGTGACATTAAGTAGCAAATTGAAAATGCCAGGACAAGTCAAGAGAAGGATAAAAACGCTGTTTTAAAAGTCACTTCTGCAAGCGGTCTCTCAAGAAGCTTTTCTTCCCTGCCCGGTGTGGCTCAGTGGATTGAGTGATGGCCTGCAAACTGAAAGGTTGCGCAGTTCAATTCCCAGTCAGGGCACATGCCTGGGTTGTGGGCCAGGTCCCCAGTTGGGGGTGTGTGACAGGCAACAGATCGGTTTTTCTCCCTCTCTTTCTTCCTCCCTACCACTCTCTCTGAAAATAAATAAAATCTTAAGAGAGAGAGAGAGAGAGAGAGAGAGAGAGAAGCTTTTCTTAAAAGGGACCAGCCTTCTTTTCCACCCCTAACAGCATCAAAACACATTTCAGTGTACAGAGTTAAGTACTTTCTCCATCTGGTATCATTTCCCTCAGATAATTGAGATTTGCTCCTTTACCAAATCTCTGAGTGGAACAGCAGCTCAAAGCTTGAGATGAGGTTATTTTCTGCTCCCTATAGGCTCAAACCAATTCTTACCCAGACCAGGACAACATGGCAAACACTGGTTAAACTCACGGCTTTAAAGTTCAACTACACACAAACAGTGCAGCACAGTCTAGGGCAAGGTCCACAAAGATAGACCCCAACAGCCTTACCTTTCAATGTCTTGATAGCTCTGAATCTCAGAGATCTCTAGGTTCTGCCCTCCCTGCGGAGATTTCAGAGAAATAATGTTTCTCCTCTTGGCCACGTGGCCTGTTGCCAGTTGTGTAACCAAACTATATTCTCTCCAGAGTTTCCCAAGCACAAAGCCCTGGGGAGGGAAATATAAAAGGCAGAGGGTACATTTCAGCTGGAAGGCTGCATGATGGCTGATAGCCTTGGGCAGGAAATCAGAGTCTCTTCTTATCAGCTGTGTGACCTTGGGCAAGTCACTCTCCCTGCCTAGGCCTCGGTTTCCTCCTCTGTAACGCGATAGCAATGATACACATCTTCCTCGCCTTGTGAGGGAGTTGCGAAAAGTAAAATGAGCTCATTTTATAGGAAAGTGCTTTTTAACAGTAAAAGCATGCCCAAAGTAATACAATGGTTAAAGACAAAGGGCGCTGGAAAACACTTTCAAATTAATGTTTTCAGTCACTTAAATATTAAGCTCCTACCATAGGCCAGGCTCTATACATCAGTGAACAAAACCAGACAAACACCTTTTGCAGAAGTTACAGCTTGTGAATCAAGGATAATAACAATGAAAAAAAAATGAGAGTGAAGTTGCAATTTTAACCGGGTGGTGTGTCAGACTGAGGCAATTGCACCCCTGACGAACAAAGCCGTCCTGTGCCTACACCCCTTGCAATGGGCTCGGCTGCTCCTGACTGGCTGTTTAGGAGCCTAGGCCCTGAGAGGCCTTGAAGCTGCCACACCCCCCTTTTGAAAGACTTATGCCGTTATGTGAGGAAGCCCAGACTGGACTGGGCAAGAATGAGATGCCCCTTGAAAGGAGACGCCCTGCCAACAGTACCACTGCGGCCCCGCCACGGGGGTGAGAGCTGCATCCCTGATGATTGTGGCTCACGGATAAGCCCAGTGAACCCTGCTGGCCCACAGAATTATGAGAAATAATAAATCAGTATTTCAAAAAGGAGGCTAGAGAAGGCAAGCTTCTCTGCGAAGGTGATATGTCAACAAGAATAGAAGAAGGAAGTTGTTATAGACTGAACGCTTGTGTCTTCCCCAAATTCCTGTATTGAAGCCCTAACCCCAGTGTGGCTGTACTTCGAGATGGGGCCTCTGAGGAAGCAACTGAGGTTAAATGAGGTCATGAGGATGCACTGAGAAAAGGCCATGTGAGGATATAGCAAGAAGGTGGAGTGTTCTCACCAGAAACAAAATTGGCTAGGACCTCGATCTTGCTTGCACTTCTGTTCCCCAGCACTGCGAGAGAATTCATACATGTCTACCAGACTATGGTATTTTGTTACGGCAGCCCAAGCTAAGACAGGAGCCATGCAAATATCCGAGGGAGAGCATTCCAGCAGAAGGAATAGCAAAGACCCTGAAGTGCAATCAAGCTGGGATGTGTGATGCTGGCCCCCAGGAAGTGAGGGCAGGACTGGGGACATGGGGTCAGAGGGGTAAGAGGGGTACAGATCGGTAGGCCCTTTAAGGACTTTGTTTTTTACTCTAAATCAAAAGCAAAAGTCTGTGTAGGGTTTTGAGGGGTGGAATGACATGATTTCAAAGGACACACGTTTCTGTAATACTTGACATTTATGTAACAATGAACATGTGTTACTTTTGTAATCAGAAAAAAAGACACTAGAACACTTAGAAGACTGTATCAGAATAAGCAAACGAAGACAAGCTGTGTCCTTTGAGGCCAACATGTGGGCACAGAGGAAAGAGAGGACAGGGAAAGAGGACTAAAAAGGTAGGGTACAGAGCATGGAGCTGATTGGAAGGGCAGGTCTCATCATGCCGCAACCCTTGGACTCTTTGAGGGCTTGTTGTGCTCTTTGACTGTTCTCCGGCAGGTACTGCACCTCTGTGGAGTCGTGCCTGGACAGAGATGAGCGCAGGGAGCAGAGGGTGCAGCAAGAACAGGAAAGCATGGATTGAATTCTTTCTTGACAGGATTCAAGTACATCTGATTTACCTCGGCACTTAGCACAGTGCCCAGTTTCTACAAGGTGGGAGCAGGATTATTTCTTGAAGAAATGAATTAACGAACCTGAGCAGTCTCCCTGTTACTCTGCACCCAAATTCTCCCATTATCATTCCCCCTTCTTTGTTGGTACAGCTGAATTCTAAATGGAGTCTTTCAAACAAAGAGTGGGTATAGTGGAGGGTTGATCTTTGAAGAAACAAAGCCGTAAAAATCTGCTGTATTTAAGCCCTGCATATGTCATCATCTGTTTCTAGTGTTAAAAATGTAATAAATTGAGCTGAACTTTCAAGTTAAGTGGAGATCTCACAGGTTCTCAGGTAACTGTGTCCACCTCATCGTTATTTATATCTATGGGTGGGCTGGGGCTGGCAGAGTTAAAAGTTTGTTTCGTTATTGAAACCAGAGAAGTCAGCGTTCGTGCTGCCAGTCACCATTGGAACCAATAAGCAGAGCTTCTGATTGGATCTTTAAGGGCGCTTTATTCCGATGGTCAGTGATCTGAGGAGATGGCAGGTCTGTACCCTAACAAACCGTCTTACACTTCATCTCAAGCCAGCCTTTCTCATAAGGAGGACAAAATATAGGTAAGGGATTTGGAACTCAGGAAAGTGTTTAGTTAAATGAAAGCTGCAGTCCTGCAGTCTGGCTATTTCTCTAGCAGCATTTCATCCACTGACGGGTGATTCTTTATCTGTGTCGTGGGTGGCAGGAGGTCTCTCCCTGGGGCACAGCGACTCAGGTACCACCTTGATTGATTGCAGTCCCCTCTGGAGCACAAAGGTCAAATTGCTTGTGGTCTCCTGGAGTCAGGGTGGGCCACACCTTCAGTTCCTGAAATAATAGCTGTTTACATACATTAACTACTAAGCTTCTTAACTATTACTTAAAACTAAAATTTTCCAACTCTTGAGTTCCCCCATTATCATCTTGTAAAAGCTCTATTCACTTTTATTTCTTTTTTGATTGGTAAAGGGGTAGATGAGTAAACAGAGATGCTCAGTGCAAGCGTGGACGGAAGTTCCTTTTTAAGTAAGCATTCTGTTCAAGGTGCAAGTGTGCTTTGCTATGACCAATGGGTGCACTTCCTAAGCATTGTATATGCCCACCTTTTTTCTGAGTCCAAGAAGAGCTAACTGATCCTGATGAACGGAAGGGATGATTTTGTTTTGCAAGAGATCACCCTTAGTCATAACTTAGGCATTTTAAAAAGATGTTATTTATTTATCTTTAGAGAGAGGGGTAGGGAGGGAGAGAGAGGGAAGGAAAGAAACACTAATGTGTGGTTGCATCTTGCATGCCCCCTATTAAGGACCTGGCCTGCAACCCAAGCATGTGCCCAGACCAAGAATCGAACCAGCAACACTCTAGTTTTCAGGCTGGCACTCAATCCACTGAGCCACACCAGCCAGGGTGGCATTTTTGAATCAGGTATTTTACAAATAGGGTACACACACAAATATATATTCATATTGGAAATGAATTCTTTAAAGGAAGCAATGGCCAACTATTTGTGATCATAGAGATGATTTTTCATCTTCTTGAATAGATTAGAAAAGGTTGAATACTTTCAGCTCCAATGACCAGTCCTGGCACAAGTTTCAAATTAACCAAATAGAAATACAAAATACTGATCAGTCCAGTGAAGGGTAGCAGAATATGCCATTCCAAAATATGACACTTTAGTGTAAGGATTATTTTGAGCTGAAGGGAATTGAGAAAAAGCAGATACAAGAAAAGTTTTCTACCAACCTCTGTTTGCCCAAAAGCAGGATGTAAATTTGCAAAGGTGTCCTGTGTCCCCTCTCAACCAAAAAGGACAGAAGTTAATCACTGTAGGCAACTCCACACCCTTATCAGCTCAGAGAGGGCACCAGAGGAATCTATAAAAGAAACTTTGCTAAACTTACCCTTACCTACCATTAGCTTCCCCATACGTATACCTTTCCATGTGCCACCCCCAGGAAACCTCAAAGTCCTTTTGCTTTGTCTTGCCACTCCTCTAACTATTTAATTAATTATTTTTTTTGTTAAAATACGATAGAAGTCCAAGTTCTGATTGCCCTTTTGAATTCTCACCTCTGGGCGCTTCCATGTGTATGCACAATGCACCTGTTAATAAACTCGTTTGCTTTTCTCTTGCCGATGTCTTTTTTCAGCCTAATTTAAAGGGCCTTGTCAATGAGCCTAATACGGGTAAAAGGAAAATAATTTTCTGTCCCACTCCTATTCCAGCAACCAATTCCTATTCCATGTACAGCTAGAAGAGTCAACATTTTTACCGAGGACCTAATAAACGGGCCCAAGACACAGAGGTCTTTGCAGTTGTTCTTTGGAAATCCATCTTCTGGCCTTTGGCCAGACGGGTCATTGGATCTGATCCAAGTTTAGAGAACTACTTAGAAACCTTCATAACCAACCAAAGAGGGTTCTTAATAATACTAAGTCTGGTTACTTTGATTTACTAAGCATAATAAACAAATTAATGAACCTATGAAGTGCTGCTTGTGAGACGCTAAGTCCCCAATGACGTGGCTTTGCTGGTGTTTGAAAGGAGAGGAAGGCACACTTGAGTTTCTACTTGGGCAGTGCTCATTTCCTTAGCTCTAGTGTAATATATTTAAACAGTTTTCTTTTCTTTTCTTTTTTTTTTTTTGCTGTAGACACATCTCCCAAATACTTTAGAAACATTCATGAAAACAACTGAAACGTATTAAACACTCAACATGGTCGACACTGTCCCAAGTGCTTCATGTGTGTTTACTCATTGAATCCAGACAACTGTGCTCTGAGGTACATTCTATCATTAACCCCACCCACGGAAAGTAGCTTTGCACTGAGGCACTTCCAGCAGCTTGAGCCTTAGCCACCACACACTGCAGCCTCAGTTCTAGTGACAAAAAGAGCAGGTGGTTGAATTGTTGGCAGGAGGCTCTGTATATACACAAGGAATTAAGTCTGAGGCCAAGAATATCAATTTAGTTTCATAAAATTAGGAGAATCTTAGCACGTAAGAACTCAGTATGAGTAGTTAACTTACTACCTCTTGTAACGTCCCCCAGAGCAGCTGCCACTGGGCCCGATTCACGTCATTTACCAAGTCTTCAGCTCTGGCTGGTGGAAGAACTGAGGCCATACTTAGAACGTGTCACTGGGCTAATTTTATTCTGTAAATAATAGAGTAACTGTTTACATTTGAAAACATCCCTGCCTTTTGCCAGGCCTCCTCTGAGCTTCTTACTGCTCCATCCGCAGACTTTCTTGGTCACTACTGACCCTAATTTTAGTCCCAGTACATGAGAAGATTCTTCTGTTTATATTGACTGTATGAGTTGTGTTATCTTGTAAAAAAGCTCTACTTACTTTACAAAGGGTCAAAGATATAGAACAAACATAAATGTTTTTCAAATGACAATTTATATTTTGTTAAAATTTACTCCACCAAATTGATCTTATTTCAGGTGAAGTATTGGAACCAATTACAATAAAAAAGGCAGGCCCAAAACAAAACAAAACAACCCCCAAAACATTCTGGGGGGTTTGAAATGTAAATCTGGAGGTGAGGAGAGTAGAAAAGTATCAGCAGGGCGTGGGAATGTTAGTTTGCTCAACTTCCTTCCTTCATTTCTTTTAACCAGTTTTTTCCATGTAAAACTGTTTTTCTTTTTCTCCCCACCGACCACAAATATCTGATTCTTGTCCTAGTTCAGATGGCGGAGTCAGTGACCGTCAACAGAAGAAAGAGATCCAGTAAAAATAAAGGTCAGGGTGATGCAGACGCCAGAGTGGCCTGGGTTGGTAACAGCTTGGGAATCTGTCTGAAATGCCATGCTGGAAAGAAAAGTCACATCTGCCTGGAGGGCCCAGCAAATGTTACAGTGGTGTCCCGCACCCACTGTTCTGGACCTGTTGAATGTCACTTTCCACCATATTTACTCTGCATCAAATAGCTGAGACAGAGCTTTCTCATTTCCGAGTAAATGACCATGAGCAAAGGCGGTCATGCCTTGAACATTTAGTGCAGGAAAATAATTACATTACCTTGGGTGGAGTGCCCTTTCATGACTGTCAGGCAGCCTAACAGAGGAAACAAGTCATAACTCTAAGGACAGATGCTGAGACACATCAAAAACTTCTAATACTAAAGAATGAAGGAAAATCCTAGCTTGGGGCATATTTATGTAACTGGATGTCAACACAGATTTCAAAACCTCTTTCTGAATTGCTGACAGAGCACCATCCCTCTGTCCCGTAGTATGGTGGAAGAGCATAGTTCTGGCTGTAGGCACGTCTGAGTTTGAGATTGTATCTGCTGTTTACAATGTGGAACCAGAGACAAGTTATCCTGAGTCACAGTTTGTTCATCTCTTAAATGGGGTTAATGCCTTCCTATTAGTGGTCTTGTGAGGGTGAGATTAAATATGCACACTGACTGACTTAGCAGTGTCCCCCTGTTGCCTGCTGCCTAGGTGACCATGGCAGACTGCCTAACCTGTTTCTTCAGCTGTATTATGGGGATAATTGACACCTCCCAGGTCTGCAGGGACAAGTGACTCTGAGGAAGCTGAGTGCCTATCTTACATAGTTTGAGCTACTAAATTGTTCAATGCACTTCCTAACGTCTTCTCCCACCTTTAGAAATAGAAACCGGAAACAGAATCCCCTAAAAAAAAATAGCAGTTAATTACAAGTGATAAGTGGAAGGTGTAGCCTTGACTATGCTTCAGCTACTTCTCAGGCAGAGATGAAAACACTGTCTTCAACTGAATTTCCTGCCTACTGTGATGAGAAATTAATAGCAAGCTGTATTTAGGTACCGTTTATCTCCAGGGTATTCTAAGCACCATGCTGACATAACCCCACAACATCCCGGAGAACAGAAGGTTTTGAGTGATTTAATCACCACCTTCAAAAAGATGAAGGGTTAGGACCTGGGTGGTGACCAGCTGTTTCCACCACAACCAAAGCCAGATAAAGAGCCAGCAGGCCTATGTTGCCGGCGAGATTTGGGCTAAACCCTTGGAGAAATATCTTGAAAATTTTTCCATCTGGGTAATACTGCATTTTAAAGTACTGAATTGTGTACTATTTACTTTTCCACTGGTATACTGAAAGAACTATATTTCTTTACAGTATTTATACAGTTCGGCTTAACACCTGGGTGATTCCTGTGGGCAGGTCTTCCCCAGAAAACTATTCCAGTCAACTATGGAACGCAGGGCTGTTTGGCAGTTTCCCCGGGACATTCTGAAAAGGCTTGAAATGAGCAGGTTATCCCATGGTTGAGTGAGCTTTAAGCAGCTAACTCAGACCCAACCTGAAGGTTAAACAGGGGTTGTTTAGTTAGCCAGGCTTGTGAAGGGCATCTACGGGCTGAGCGTGAGTGCATGTCATTAGGGCAGTTATAGGACCCTGGGAACCTCAGGTTCCTGGGAGAATGATATATTGTGTTCGGCACGGCTAACGCCCCTTTGTTAGTCTAAAATCTTGCATTACAAAATCATAAGCGTGTAATTCTGTAACATAACAATAGCACACTCAAGCACACCATATGACATTTTGGGTGAAATGTTCAAATTAAAACTATACATTATTACACCCATATTATTACCCAACCAACCACACTCAAGCAGGCATTTCTTCTGCCAGACCCTGTATATGGCTACCCCTCTACGAGCAGTGGACGATGGCAGTTTGACTATCACTTCTCCTTCCGGTGGTTGCCATGGTGATAGTATGGTTGCCAGCAGGAGTAAACGGGTAGCACGGCATGGACATTGGTATAAGACACAAGAACCAGCAAGACCCCAATTCCTCCCCAACTAGAGCCCTGCAACAGGCTGATGGGACAGCGGGAACCCAACGGAGGTCAAAAAACTGGTCATGAGCGCCACCCTCTTCCCAGCTCCTGGGGATAACCAGCTGATGTGTTGATAGGTATGTTCTGTAGGACAGTGCTTCTCAAATTTTCACTAGCCTGTAAATTACCTGGATATCAACTTGTTAAAATATAGATTTTGACTCAACAGGCCTGGGGAGGGATGTGAGGTTCTGCATTTCTAAGAAGCTCCCAGGCACTATCCCTGCAGGGTAGTTTGGGAAGTTCATGTATCAGAGCCTCCTCCTCAACAGAAGTTTAGATAAGACAGTTTATTCCCTTTTTATGTAACCTTGCTCCTTTAAGTCGTCAGGAGCCGGGCATCTATTCTGCTGTTGGGCCGCGCCTGGCCTGAATGGTCCACACTGGATTTTTCTTTATCTGCAGTTTAATGAGCAGGAATGGGGCAGACGCCTGCACACCCTTACCTTTAAGGTCCTGATCCAGAAATTGCTTGTTCCACTTCTATTCTCACTCTTTTGGCTAGAATGTCGTCATATGACCACATCTAGCCCCGAGTAATGTTTTATTTTACACATATTTTATTGTGTTCCCAAGTGTCCACTGAAAATTCTAGGGCCAAGGAAGGAGGAATGCCTAACAGGCAAGGCCACGCGTCTCTGTCCCAGTCGATGGTAAAAAAATAATAGTGGAGTGTTGAGTACTCACTATCTGCTGGGCTCAGCACCTTAAATAAATCACCCCATTCAATCGACCCACAGCACGCCACTGGTAGACACTATTATTACTCCCATTTATAGATGAAACAGGCTTAGAGAAGTTAAGTAGCTTGTTGTGGTCACAGAGCTGAGGCAGAAGCAGGATTCAAATCCAAACACTCTCGCTCCAGAGCCTGGCCTCTTAGGAGTAGAGACAGGACGCAGAGAGACACAGAGACAACAAGCAGGCAGCTGGTCCCATCAGGAGCCACACAGAAGTCGGAGAGAGGGTAGATCATGAGTCTATGAGACAAAGCCTGCAGGACTGACTAAGCCGAAAATCTTACACATTTCACAACAATGCCTTACCTGGGGTAATTTATACATTGTATTTTCAGAGGCAGAAGGATGAAGACAGGAAAGCCACTTTTCTTCGGAGTTTTAAGGCTTGAGAGCCAAGGGGCTTATTCCCCTCGCCGGCAACATGACTGCTGGCCCAGGCCGGGCCAGGCCAGGCCAGGCCAGAGGCGATGGTCTCTGCCTGCTGTTCTTCCGCCCCCTCCCCTGCAGCAGACACCACTCCGAACACCTGGTGCACTTGTCCCAGGAGAGCCACAGCTGGCCAGGACCAGACGGGCCACTTCTTTGTGTGGCAGTCACAAGTTAGAGGACATTTGAAAACTGTCTTCCAGGGTTTCCTTTTTTACCCCCCTTCTTCCTTTCATGAAAGGGGCTTTTTGTTAGTGCAGCCTTTGTTTGGGGTTCAGTTGATAAAGGGGCCATTTTATTGGAATGAATTACTGACGCAAGCGGCGCCAGAAATCGTAGGGAGAAGGCGGCACCCTGGCTTTTATTCAGCAAGGTGAACGGAAGTGGCTCTCGGGCCGGGTCTCAGGGGCGCTTTGGTCTGCTGCCATCCGCAGCGTGGAGCTTACTCGCTGGCTGAAACACAGGCCAGGGGAGGCGGTCAGAGAAAGTACTAGCAATATTAATAAAACAGAAGACTTTTTCCTTTATTTATGAAAAATGTCAAATGGTCTACTCGCAGGCCAGGGCTTATACAGAATGAGCTCTTCCTATCTGTTACATTGCCACTGCTGAGAACGGGGTCCCTGTAATCGTCTTAGCTCACCTTTCTGAATCCCTGAAAAATCCTCTCTGCTGAGCCAACTGAACGCTGATGAAAAAAAAGCTAAACAGGAAAAGTAAACGATTTCCTCAGGCTCTGTGGGACCCACACATGGCACATTTAGATACTTTAAAATGATTCTTCTTCAGATGGTACTCAAAGGACTTTGGAAAAAAGAGATAAAAATACTAGGAAGCCAAAACGTGTACATTCTAACTTGTTTCCGTCTGGTGCGTGTGAGGCCAACATAAATTGGTGAGAATACATGAGTATAGTATATTTGGACCCATGATCTAATCTGCTGTTTTGTTTAGATTCCAGGACCCAGCACATTTAAAGTCTGTTAGATGAATCAGCATTTCTTAGGAAACTGCTTTTAAAATATTGCTACTTGCAAACAGTGGCAAGGAATGCAGCATTTAAATCAATTGACCGTGAACTCTTCAGAGTTCAAGGAAATCATTAGGGGCTGATAAGGTCAATAGAAGTCCGGGTAAGAGAAAAAGGTACGCCTTGATACTGTGTGAAGGCATGTAACACCAATCAGTTCTAAGTGACTGAACCCCAAGTATTGATTTAAAAACAGGTGCCTACAGGCAGCTGGCCGTGGTCAGGTTTTGGGAGTGTCACAGTCTCCAGCTCCTACAGTTCTCCCTTCTGAAAAGCAAAAGCAAGCAAGCAGTGGGTAGCCTGCCACTTGTACCTTTCAAATACAACATGCACTTGTTTTAAGAAAGGAAAACAAGTTTCCTATTTTGTACAGCAAGGATCATAAGATCTGGCCTCTTTTCATCTCACGAGCAAGAGGATGTGGCACCCTTCTAAAAATGCGGCACCAGTCTCTGGTGGTGGCATTACCGAGCAGGGTGAATAGTGCGCCATGCAGCTGGTGGGAGGGCGATGTCCAGGAGTGCTTACAGGCAGTCTGTGAGTGCAAAACTTCCCTGAAGGTCCCCTTTAAGCGTGACCTCATCCCAGCCATTATTTATTCATAGATTCTGTACACCTTCTGTATTACAGTTGTAATCAATCGTTTTTATTTATCTCCCCCATTTGCTATAAAGCACCATGCAGCCAAGGGCTGTGACCTACTCCAACGCGGAATGCCCAGCTCCTTGGACTGGCTAGGCACAGGGCAGGTGCACTGTCAGTACCAGTGATTTTATTAATGGATGCTGTTAGAAATGGAAGATATGTACATGGGAAAGAATTTGCTTATCCTCCAAATTTGCCAATGTCTTCTGATTTTCTAAACATGGACTTTTCTAAGCCTTTCCTCTATACCTCTGGTCTTTTAGGAGGAGAGGGAGTGGCCAGGATGCTGGAGCTGGGGTCAGTTCCTAATTGAGCCACAGTGGCCGCAGGTTTTTCGACCGGAGATAATCCTCCAAGTACTTACTAGCTGTACAGCAGGCAAAGTTTCACCACCACTTGCAACAGGTCAGCGTAATACCCGCAAAGTTCCGTTCTTGGGAAGAAAAGCAAGGACGTGAGTTCATCTTTTCATATTCTCTGAAAAATCCTTCGAGTCATAATGTGTGGCAAGAGAATGTCCAGTGTTTCATTAAGTGAATCGAGTCTTATAGAGAGGATACTATTGTACTTTGTCATCCAGCGTGCCGAACACATCTTTCTCTTAGAAAAACAATCCCATAGAGAGGCCCATGAAATACTTGCCAACCAGTATGTAAACAGATGGCAGGAAATTTTTTTATTTTCTGAGGTGGATTTAGACACTCTGCAAGTTAGATAAAGAAGGAAAACTATCATGTAAAATGGACAGTCTGCCAGCATTTCCCTGGACACGACCCCTCCCAGCTGCAGACAAACAGAGGAAATGCAGCCTGTCACTAAAATGTGCAGGGAAAGTTAGGAGCTTTCCAAAGAACTAGAAGTCCTTCCCGCCCCCTCCTCAGCGGAGAAAACAGGGCAAGAAATTAAATAATACTTGCTTTGATTCTGTGTTATTTTCCAAAAGGTGATAGTGGAAAGTTGTTAATCATTAAGCCATTAAAAAATTTATGTTGGTTGTAATCAGATACATTTATTAAAAAAAAAACCATTTTCTATTTATTGGTAACCCTATATTATTAGTAGAAAAATGCACCATGTAATCATAACTCCAGACTCTGGGAAAATAGCTGTTATTAAAAGGATGCTACCTTCTATTATTTTTGTCATTATTTACTCTTTAAAAACAAACAAAAACCCCAACAAGCTACACACCTTGACTGTATTCCAGACTTTTAAGAGTGTAAAATCTATAGACTGGGATTCGCAGTAGTACCAGTCAAATATTTTAAGAAGTGCTTATTTGAGGTGCTTTAAATTAAAACAGGAAAGAAATCAATATTCCAGCAGATCTAAATTTCCAAGTTTAGACTTGATGATGTGTCTTTAGTGGTCTGAGTTAAAGTGATATTGCACCAATTAAGCAAAGTAAATCAAGACACCTCAAAAAAGGTGATATAGTAAGAAAATGTCAATTTAATCATTTACTTTAGCAGGCAAGCAATTTGTAAACATTCAGTAGCGGCAGCATCCAAGTTACAAACAATTTAAAAAGAAACCAAGATTAGTGATTATAATTTTTGCTTCCCTTTCCCCCAAAAGAAAGAAAGAAAAAAAAAGAAAAGATTTGGAAATGAATGACTTAAAACACTACAAACATTGAACATTCAGTTATGTCTTCTATCAGCCTTCTATGCATCCTCTCTGTGTTTTATTTTTAAAGATGTGTCTACTCCTAAAATGCATTATTTTGCAATAACTTGTACGTGAGCATTTGCAATCTAGGAAGTTGTTCCTGCACATGGACGTGCATGTATCATCTCAGTTTAAATCCCATTTGCAAAGGGAACATTTATGTCTTGATTCAATGCTTCTTTGACTTCGAGTGGCAGGGTGTCAAAAAGGTGATCTTCCACAACAAGCCCGCTTTTCTTGAGCAGGCGACACTGGCCCAGCTGGGCTGGCAGGCGGTCCAAGCAGTTGCCCTTCAGCTCCAGCTGGGTAAGCTGGGAGAGCTGACCAATTTTGTCTGGGAGGGAGGAGATGCAGTTTTGCCCCAGATTCAAAGTCCTCAACTTTACGCATTTAAACAATTGTTTTGGCAGAATGTCTACTTTGTTCCCAGTGATATGCAAATGCTGCAGGTTCTGAAGCAATCCTATTTCTATTGGAATCATTGAAATGTTGTTGTAGCTTACGTCTAAGCATCTGAGTTTCTGTAAACTAAACACTGCCACTGGTAAGGATTCGAGCTTGTTGTTGGAGAAATAAAGTGACTCCAAGTTTTTGACATGGGTAATGGAGGGAGGAATGGTAACAATTTTATTATGCCATAATTTTAAACAAGTGAGTCGTTTTAAATGCTGGAAACTAATGATTTCTTCAATTGTGCGTATGTTGTTTGATTTTAAATCCAGTTCCTGCAAGTTGGAGAGGCTGAAAATTGCATGTGGAATTCTCTCTAGCTCACAGTTCTGGAGTTCGAGCTCGGCGACATTCATCATTTTCTTAAGGCTGTTCAGTACCAAGAGTTTAGTGCCGTCATTATGAATGACTAACTTTGTAAGATGTGGAGCCACATCTGTAATGTTGGAGGGAACTTTGGTCAAATTGCTCTTCACGTGGAGAATCTTAAGGTGCCGCAACTCTCGGAGAGATTCAAGTCCTATCATCTTGTTGTTTTCAGAGTTCAAATTGCCTATCAAGTACAACTCTCGAAGGTTTTTGAGCAAATAGACCCAGGCAGGAATTTCAGCCACATCGGTGAACTTCACGTGAAGGCATCTCAAGTGATCTCGGAGAAAGCTAAAAGCAGTCTGTTCAACTTTTGCAGGGCAGTGGCAGAGGTGAAGCTCTTGGAGATTAGTCATCTGAGAAATCTTAGCAGGAATTTTAGCTTCTGGAATCAGTTCAAGTTTTAGCACATCCAGGTCCGTGAGGTCAAAGACAGCATCGGGCACACCCGACAGCATAAACAGATGCAGTTCCTGCTTGTCCTGGGCGTTGCGTGACACATGCTGCCTAAGTTTTTCAAATGTCCACTCATGGTTCAAACTAATTTCCCTAAGTTTATTTTCACTGACTTCGGACAAAAACACACCAAAACGCTTGGAATATAGCTGGTCATACTGGTCGACCATGTGTAGGAGGAACGCAAAATCATTTTTGACATCTGGAATGTCGCTGAAACTGCTCTCTTCTCTGACCTTTTCAAAAGAGTATTCCTTCAAAGGTATCCTGAATAACCAGAAAAGAGTGTAGAGGCAGATAAAACCATAAACACAAATAATGGATATGTAACTGATGAGAAGCTTTTTCAGCATATAAGCCATGTTGTGGGTGCACTCAAATACCTCATAGCCAGTCAGGTGCTCAACTTTCGGCTTGCAGACATGTTCAAAGCTGATTGCGTTGACGAAGTTTGCAGTATAGCAGAGAATAAAAATGAACTTGGCAGTTTTGACAACTGTTTGGACCACATAGAGTTTATAGATTAAGTCACTGTCTTCCACATGGGCACGGAACTTCCTCACTTTCTCAAACAGGGCTTTGGCCTGTTCTCCGTCTTTTTTATCCAGGATGGTCATGCTGGGAACTTCGACCACGGGCTTCTCAGCTGAAAATTTGAAGCCACTTTTGTTGATCATTGGGGTACTGGCGCTGGGGCTCCCTTCGTCACTGCTGGTAGACACATGCTTTGGTAGCGTCTGGGCACCTGTTATCCTCTGCTTGTTTTCCTCCGAGTCTTCACACGCTGTCTCAGACAACGCTTTCGTAGTCCAAGGAGATTCAAAGCACTTTCCTAATATTGAAACAAAATGTTCTACTTTTGAGCATGTTTTGGGATATTTGAACCAAAAGTTGCTACTGACCATGAGAATAATAGTATGTATAAGAGCAAGGTATGGAAAGTACTTAGAATACCACGGGAGGGCCAGATGGTAACACATCTGATTAATAAATACATATTGCTGAAAATCCAAGTTTGTTTTTCGGCCTGTTGGATCTTTCTTCTCTTTCTTTGCCTCCTGATTTGGAACTGTGGAATCTGGTTGAGGATATGTGGCTCTGAGAGGTATGTCAGGTGTCACAGCAGATGTGTCAAAGGAAATGTCATTCGTTGTCTGCCCATGTTGGTCTTGGTCAGTGGCTGCTTCCATCTTGGGGATATTGGTGGTAACGTCGGCATTTCCAGGTGGTGTGTGTGCCTTTGAATTTACAGGAGATGGCAATACTGGCAAGCAGACCACCTGATCTTTGGTAAGTTGCATGGTTCCTGCAAAGATGGCTACCATCAACATAATGACAGCCAGGTAATCCATAAACACGTCCCACCATGGTTTCAGGATTCGGTAAGTTGGCTGAATGTCATTAAGTGAAGCAACTTCCGCAAGGGTAAACATTCCTAGAAAACAAGCAAACAAAACACATGATTACAGAGATTTAAGTGAAAGTATTAAATGAGAAAAACCCTTAACTTGCTCCAAACTAAGTTTTCTCATCCTTTCATCCAAGACAGGTATGGTAGAAAATAAACTCAGAGAAACATTATTGAGAAAAATGGTGATTTGTTGTACTTGCTCTTTTCTCCTAGTCCAAGAGGAGAAAAAAAAGAAATGGGTAGGAAATAGACTACCTTCAAGGTAAGTAATAATGATAGTCTTCACAAGGTCTATGGCGGTTAGAACAGAAAGCAGGGAGTAGAAAATTGAGAGTTATTTTTTAGCACACAGAATTGGAAGACCTGTAACTTAATTGGACCTTGAAGAAGGATATGAGAATAGGATGGTATCTGTTGTGGACTGGACTGATTTAAGGCTGAGACTGAAGTCTGAGGTAGATGGGCAGGATGACTTCTATTTTGTACAAGCCAAAATTGAAGAGTCTGTATACCATCAACCCCTGCAGGGCCTGTGTCCCAGCCCCAGGCCTACCGCTTACAAATGGTGTGATTCTCCAAGCCTAATATATTTCATCTGTAGCAAGGGGATGATAACTTCTAAGGTTGTTGGAAGGCTTTAATTAAGACATGATTGTAAAGCTCTTAGTACAACGTCTGGCCAGAGGTATTTGTTAGCTCTTTATGTTAGTGCTTATTGCCCCAGGGGAAATGTCCCACATTTCCTGGTTGAAATTAAGGGCCCAGACTGTCAGAGGGGTCTTAGTCTACATACTTGGCATTGACTGATACACGCAGCTGAAACTCTGGCCTTTGGTGTAATGCTGGTGGAAAATGTGGAATGAGGAGAAGGCTGAAGACGCAGGTGGGCACAGAATGTTCAGTGATGGCAGTAAGTTAGGACGATTGAGACCTTTGATCCCTGCCAAAGCTGGGGACCCCAGCAGCAATGAAGAGAATCCCAGTGCCAGGACATTAAAAAATGTGGGCACCATTCGGAAACAGCTGGCAGCTTTAGCGTCCTGAAACTAGTTAGTTATAACACAACACAAGGACAGTCATTCTGAAAGTAACCAAGAAAGACACACCGCCTAGAGTGGCAAGTAAAGGGAATGGGCTCCTGAAATTGCGGTTGGGAAACAAATTTTATCTTCCTGAATCTGGAAACTTCAACTTCTTGAAAAGCAGAAATACCACATTCTGCTTTCTCAGGATGTTCTCAGGTTCCAATAGTCATATATAAAGTGATTGCTAAAACTAGTAAAAAATGAAAAGATAAAAAAAGGAAGAAGCATATCTAAGGTTCTGGGAATGTATTTAAATTTTAAGTATAGATGGCAGATAGACAGATTTTTATCTCTGTGTGCACAAGTTGCCCTGAGTGCTGTGTTGAAAAAGATTCTGGGGCTGACTCGGGCTTCAGTGGGGAGTAGGATTCTGAGTGACTACTGGCGTCCCTCCTGTATGTAGGGACTGGTGTCCCTCCTGTAGGAATGACAAAATCGAGAGCGGGGGCCTGAGTACTTTTACTGTGCTTGTCCTCTCTGTTTCAGATTAAGTCTCCAAAAGCAGGGACCATGTCTTATTTTTTTGGAAACTTTCCCATACAACTAGGACTGTACAGAGCAGTGTGTAGTACTCCTTAATAAAAGAAAACAAATAACTATTTCATCAGAAGAACAATTCTCGTATGAGGTTTTTAAAAAAGTAAAATATCTTTCATGTAGCCAGGTAAACACAAGCCCAAGAACTCCAAACATATCTAAATTACTGAATCATACTTACATTTTGTGAAAATTGCCAGAAATTGTATTTCCTGACTTTAGGGCTTAGGTATGAAGTGCCTGGCACCCAGTCTTTGTAGGAAATTACTAAGGGAGTGGGAAAAAGAAAAAGTAGATAACATCCCCACAGGAATCTTGTTTGTGTGTGGCTTGGGAATTCAAGCAGGAAGGAAGGCTACTGGAATGCACAGTGGGCCAAGTTAAATGAAAAGCTGTTCAACCACGTGCCACGTGAGCTCTGCAGTCCCTCTCTAGGACAAAACACAGCACCCAGCCAGAGGTCACAGAGCAGCGCTCCTGCTTCACATACAGAAGCTGGAGGTTTGTTCCTGGCAAAAAACTCTGTATGGTCACACCAGGGACCACAACTTTAAAGGTTCATCAATATGGATGACAGAAAAAAGTTTGTTGGTTTGGTTTTTTTTTTGCACATAACACTTCTAATAGGATTTTTCTTCACTCTTCAGATAGCTGTATTGGGCTCTAAAAGAAGTCAGGATGTTTGGGTTGGAGGAGGACTGAGGGTACAGGGAATTTTGGAAGTCACTGTCCTGAGAGTGACTGGTTGCTTGTCTTTTAAGCCTTGATGTAATTACAACTGGTTTCTCTGCCTCCAGCCTCTATCTCCTTCAATCCATCTCCCAACCTGCTGCCAGTCCTTTGGAGAAAATCCCTCTCCTCTCCAGATACTCTGTGCTCTAGGTGGACTATTTCTTCCCGTGTCTCCAACCAGCCATTCTTCCTTGTGCTCAGCTCCTCCTACACACTGTTTCCTCTGCCTGGAACACTTCCTCCCCACATCTCTTCACGAGGCTACCAGGTGCCTGTCGCCTTTCCCGCGAAGCCCTCCCCGACCCCTTGCCTGCGTGAGGTGCCTCTGTGATGCGCTCTCATCGGAGTGCTCTGTACCCCCACCCACCACAGCCCATATCACACTGTGGCAGAGCCAACTGTGGACTTGTCCGATTCCCCACCAGAATGTAAATTCAATGAGGACAGGGGCCATGTCCCTCCCTTACTGCCCTGGAGCAATGCCTAACACCACCCATGAAAGAACGTATGAACTACTGACAGTCACCTTCAGCAGCATCAAAATTTCTCAAGCACATTTACTAACTGTCTCCATATGGTATTGGGCAGAAGGGCATTTTCTAAAATTTAAGTGCCACCACAAAGCAACTGGGGCCAACGCAAGAATAAAAACTCCAAGGTAGGCCTCGGCATACAAATAAACAGCTCGGGGACCCCACAGCAAAGAAGCTGTGGGATGCTTGTCATCAGTGATATTTTGCAGCTGTCAAAGCTTCAATGGTGGTTTTCAAGCACTTCATACTTGGGACCGGCTTTGCTACCATGAGAGTGAGGAGGCAGCCAACCGCTTTCTCAGAGGAGGAAGAAAGAGGTGAAAGGTGGGAGCAGAGAACACAGTATTCGGGTACTATAACTTCACACCAACGCCCCGACAGCTGCCAGCCCAACCACCCTGCGAGGGCGCCAAGACCAGAGACCAGGCTGTGAAGGCTGCGGCCTGGGATGGCTCCTGTCCTCCGGCACGCTGTCTCCTCTGCCACCCCCACCGAGGGCTGTGCGCCCCTGCCATTTCCTCCAGCTCAATCCCGTTTCTTTCTGTGGAACTCGGACTTACTCTTCAAGTTCCAGCTCAAGCACCACCTCCTTCTCTAAGCTCCTGTCATATTGTCTAATAATAAACTTGTTTCCAATGTGGGTCTCTTCCGCAAGACCTTAAGCTACTCTTGGGCAGGGACTATGTCTTATTTGCTTTTGTATATACCATGTTCTACACTCTCCTGAAAAACAGAGAAAGCATTTAGCGAAGGTGATGGTGGTAATAATAATCAATAACAATAATAAAAGCAGCTATCATATGTCATTTTCCTTCCATACACCAACCACTGGAAAAGGAGTTTTACATCTGATATAATCCTCTGCTTTTGTAGAGAGCACATTCCTGAAAAAATGAATGTATCAAAGCTTAGAGTTTTGGGTTTTGGGGGCGGAGGGAATGGTTCTATTTCCAAAATGCCACACAGTATTATAAAATCCACCGTAATTCCTAAAATTAAAAGGACAGATAGCCTGCAAAGCAGGGGATCGCCGGTCTGATTCGCAGTCAGGGCACAGGCCTGGGCTGTTGGCCGGGTCCCCAGTGAGTGGCACATGAGAGGCAGCCACACATTGATGTTTCTCTCCCTCTTTCTCCTTCCCTTCTCCTCTCTCTAAAAATAAAAAAAATCTTTAAAAAAAAGGGCGGGGTGGGGGACAGATAACGGCAAGCGCTGGCCAGGCCGCGGAGCACTCAGGGCCGTCAGCTCTCACCCACTGCCGGTGGGGTGTGGGCCGGCGTAACCAGAGGCAACTTTTGGGTTCGTATCTCCTAAAACCGGGCAGATGCACACTCTGTGGCCCGGCAATTCCACTGCTAAGAATACCCATGAGAAAATACGTAGACTCATCAAAAGACACGTACAAGAACGTTCACGGAAGCACTATTTGCCACAGTCCTAAACTGGAAGCTATGTAAATGCCCATCAACAGTCGAATGGAAAAATGAAATGTGAAATATTCACAAAATGGAGCACCAGGCAGCGATGAGAATGAATGATTTGGTTCCATGGGTGTGTTCAGTTTATAAAATGTGATCTGTACACTTAGACTAGGTGCCTTTTTTAGCACATATGCTTTAACTCCAATAAAACATTTCAAAAATAAATAGTAAAAGTAGCTGCAGCAGAAACAGCTGCTCTAGGGATGTGCTGTGACAGCAGACTGAGGCTTTGCCTCACCCCCAATCCCAAGGCGCACCCAGGCTGGCTGGGGTCACAGGTCAGGGAAGCCTGTGACCTTCCTCTGGCAGCCTCCACTTGCTGTCTATCTCCTCGGCCTGAGAGAAGAGGCCTGCTGTCCCCGGAGTACCACGGGCCTGAATCCGTCACAGAAAATGGGGCACAGAGGTATGCACGTACAATATACAAAAGCTCTGGCTGGTAACAGCTGAATATAGTCAGACGAACACAAGTGGAACACTGTCTGAATTCCATTTAACCTTCACATTACTCGAAGCTGCCAAACTGTTATTATTTTCCTTTGACAGATGAAGAAACAGGCTTGCAGGAGTGAAGTTATGACAGTCAAATAATTAGTGGTGGAGTCTGGACTTAAAATCATCTAAGGCCAAAGGACATGTTCTTTCTGCCAGATTACACTGCACCTCTTCTCTACCTCTCAAATTTGCAGCACTGTACGTTTCCAAATTACTTTTCTATAAAATATCTCAACCGATTCTCACAATGACTGAGTGATTAGTAATTAGGCATTACTATTGCCCAACAGTAATACGAGGAAACCTGAAGCACAAACAGCGTAAATGACTTCCCGGAGCTAATTATGAGAGAGCTAACAGAATCTTTCATCTCCAGATCTTTTTCTCTATCACACAGTCATCTGATGGTTGTGCTGTTGGCTAAGCATTGGCTGTTGAAGGTGGGACCTTCTCACTGTTGTCCTTAACTCTGAGGGTACAAAGGAATAAAGTTATGTAATCATCACCTTCCCTAGGGCAACCTTTCAAGACAGTCACTCAGAATTCAAGAAAACCATGAGCCGGGCGCCAGGGTGGGAATATAGAAATGATGTAACTTAGTCCTTGCCCTTAAGAAGCCCCAGTCTAACGAGAGATGGCAGGCAGTTAAGATTACAACACGACAAGAAAAGTTGCTCTGACCCGGTTAATCCAAAGCAAAGGAGAGGACAAGACAGGGAAAACCCACATGTGCATTTGATTAACTGGCAAGGTTTCACAGAGAGATGGTTTTTAAACTGAGACTGAAGGAGGCAGACCATTAATACATGGTGCGGAGGCTAAGGAATTTTGGCAGAAAAAAATAGCAAGTGCAAAGGTATAGATACAGGGAAGAAATTATGTGTTATAGAAACTATACATAATTCTAATATTACACCATTATATTAGTATAGTATGTCCTCATACAGACATCACATTTTATGGCTATGTCAAGAGATGGAAACTGAGGCATGGATGATTGATCTACAGTCCTAAGGAAGTGCCTAGGTCCTCAGGCAGGAAACCAGTGCTTTTCTGCAATGTCAGCCACTGACAAACTCATATCTCAAACGTGGGACTTAAATTAAGGTGTCTCTCACCGCATCTGACCAATCAAAAACTGGGTAAAAACTTCCTACCTCCCAGGGAATGTTTATCATCTGCTCAATTAAAGATGCAGCAGCACTTTGAAAATAAAAGCTGCTTTTCTCATAAGGTGTGTATGTGTGTACAAGGTCATTAAATGTATATCCATATAAGTACATTATGATCCTCAAGTGACTCTCTAACATGAAAGTCAAAGAGAAAGAAGATTGATATTTAGCTTTCCAAATCCTGTATCTTGAAGTTAAATCTCTTTAGTGAATCAGGACTCAGAATGACTGTAAATGGTTATCAGGGTACCTTTTTATTTATTTTTTTAAACCCGAGGAAGGCACATTTAGTAAGTCCTAGGTGCAGCCATTCTTTGGGCTCTCCTTTATAGTACGTCTGTTACAAAGAACTTAAAGAATTACAGTAAGAGGAAGTAGATTTCACATTCCAAAGCTTTTCTGTCTATGGCCCATATGAAAATCAGCTTAACATTCCTGTAAGCAAACATTTCTCACTGAAATCAAGGATGTTTTTTGTACTAGAAGTGAAAGGGAGAAGTTATTGGACTTTGGTTGGACAAAGATGAATGAGAATATCAGAGATTGAATCTAAATTCTTTTATGATATATAATTATGTTTTCTTATCTAAAAGTATGGCCATTAATAATGGAATAAACCAATATCCAACAGCCAAGTTCAAAATCAGAAGCTATGATGGTTGGACAACCCCACGAATATACTTTAAAAAAAAAAAACACCAAACAACGAATTGTATAGTTTTATGGTATATGAATTCTATCTCAATAAAGCTGTTAATATTTAAAAGCTAGACTTCAATCTTCACTTTACTACTTAAACTGCCTTTTCAACAGAAATAGGATAGTGAAAGTAGACAGGGCTATAGCCTAATTGTAGATGTTTATGCTAGATTATATGCTAAGTTCAAATGTCTTAAAATTATTGCTATGTTGTTATGATTACATTGAATTGGTTATGGAGAAAATTTTTAGCATTTTCCTTATCCTCACTGAGCACGCATACCTCATCTATAAAACCTTGACAATAATACCGACCTTACAGGGTCATGTACTGAAAACACCCAGTTCAGGCTCTGACACAATGTAATTCCCCCAAGATGTTTGCTGAATTCTGAATGCAGGAAAAGAATCTTTGAGGAGAAAAGCAAACCATCTTAATTAGTCTTTAACTGATGATGATTAGGCCAATGTCTTGAATTTCGAACTAGCATGTGGCACCATCTTCATAGAAGTAAGCCTAAAACAAATGTTTGACAATGAAACTTTGTGTCCAATTTCATTAATTCTTTAAAAAATATTTCAATTAAAATTACTTTTATTAGGAGGTGGCAAATCATACTAGAAAAAGCAGAACTTTGGTGCCAAAGAGAGCTGGATTCAAATTTTCTCTTTGTTCACATTTATTAGCGGTGTGAATGTAAGTAACTTAGTGTCCACTGGAAAACATCTTAATGAGTTTATTATTAATATGCAGCAAAATTCTAGCATCAAAACAGAAAAATAAGATCACCAAATTAAAAACTTTAAAAAATAAGTCCCACCTGCACTTAGGAGGTCACCTTCAATACCGCTCTTTTAAAAAGGAAGTAAAAAATGGCTTTGAAATGTTATTTAATGAAAAGTTTAGTGTACAAAGCAAATAGCTTGATTAATCAACCTAATACATGAATTTTTCACACAGGTATGAGTTCCCTACTTAATCAAATACCAATTTTTATTTTCTTTCCACTGTGTTGTATAAAATATCAATCAACCTTTTGGACCAAATTAGGGAAATGAGAGAAGACCCAAGAGGCTGGTGAGCATCAAAATTGCCAATCCTTCATTGAACAAATCAAAGGAGAACCAATTCATCAAAAGGCAATGAACTACGTCATCCCTTTAAATAACTCTTTCTCAACATTCAATACACACACACACACACACACACACACACCCACCCACCGGACTCAATTCAGCTATCAACAATTCATATGATTACAAAAATAAATGCTCAAGATCCAAAATGAGAAAGAATGATTCAGTTTTTCCCCAAAGAGCTTTGTATTACAGGTATTATATAAGTATTAGTAGTCACAGCTATTATAATTATGCAAGGTACTCTACAGCTGGTATTCTGTATACAAATGAAATAATTTACTAGTGTTACTCCCTTATAAAAGGTTATGATAAGAAATTATACTTTAAAATATTTTTCTTCTTATACTACTTTGGTTTAGATACCTCAAAAATAACTGGAAAAAGGTGTTCAGGGAAAAACACCCCAGGTTTTACAAACACTTTTTATATAAAATCTACCGAAATCAGATTTTTGCATTGGGCAAAATGCACCCATTTTGCTAATCTTCAAAAGCTTTTTATAAAACCATTCAACACCTGAAATTAAAGGACTATAAAAAATTAAGAACTTGTAAAATATAAAAATAGCTTTACACAAAGTATAGTTTAGTACTTGTATTTTAGTGCCTATTTGGGGTTTCTCCCTAGGGTACTGCTAATCATGGAGAAAATTTAGTTCAAGGCTAAGGAATACATTTTGGTAGATCTAAGGCAAAATAGCTTAGGAATTAACAAAAATGTGTTAATACACGATTGTGAATTTTCTTCCTTTTTCTTCTCATTCTAAAAGTGAAGGCCCATGTTTCAGAGCTAGAAAAGGAGACCTTATTCATGGAATGATTCAAAAAAGCCTCCAAATCAATGGTTTCCACGTTTTATTCCACACACCAGAATTTCTTCTACAAGTCATATTAGCATTCCCTTAACCATGAATTCTGGCCAAGAGAATTTCAGAAATGCTTCAGTACCTACACACCTCATTTAGTGTACCCTCTACTAGAAACCTCATTCATTCAACAAATATTTACTGAGTATCTTCTATTGGCTAGATACAGGTTCTAAGGATAAAAACGGGAATAATAATAAGAAATCATAGCTCTCCTTACTGAGAAAGCAGCCTGGAGGAAACATGAAGAAGGAGATAATGGATATTGTCTGATTGGCCCATAAAAAGATAGCCGGCAGCTAATGGACCGCAGTAAAGTAAAGGCTCCAGAGAAAGTCATCCCTAGCTCAAAAGGGGGGCATTTGGCCAGCCCCTTATAATCCTAACTTCACCCAGTTTTCAAGGCAGCAGTGGGAATTCCAAGAGGAGCTTTGAATTTCTAAATTCCTGCTCCTTTCTGGAAGATAAACATCTTAGACCAAAACTGATCCTTCTAGGTTTTAAGTTAACTTTTAAGTTTACTTATCTTTAATACTGTTTCCCTACAGTACGACAGGCACACGTCTGAAACTGGGCTAAGGGAAGCGAACCAGGATGGAACTCGCTGACACCCTCAGCAACTTTCCACGGTCCCGGAAATTTGCCACCCTCTCTTCCAAATGACTTTGGGGCAGAAACTCATGGATATCGGCTCTGCACACGGACCACTGAGAGCCGCCTCCCAGTCTCTACTCCTCATTGTAAGGATTGCTAGAAAGCACCAGAGTACCTTTCCCTGGTGCTCACCTTACTAACCTTCAATAGACTTCTCAAAGTTAGTAAAAGATACTCAGATGATTGATACAATATACCTTGGATAGGTAGCATATTTAGTTAAAAATCTACTTGGTAGTTTATTAGGAGCTCTTAGCCATAGGACTAAAAATGAATACAGAGTTAGATAATGGTTGCTCCTGACCCTGGCTGAATTGAGTTCTTTCTGTCTGTTGGTCTCCCTTTCTCCTTCCACCTGGGTCTAAATTCCTGACCTGGAGGGAAAAGAGTTTCTTTATCTGCTCGTCCCAAGGCCTGGCACAGGACGAGCATTTAATAAAGGTCTGTAATAGAATAAATCCTGCAGACCCTTAACAGCATCCTAGAAGAGGGCTCGGAAGGCACTGAACTTGTGAGCCAAATACTGTCACTATCAATTACAGTGGCAAATCAGGTCATTACTAATGATGCCAAAGTTAAAATGATCAGCTCTGACAGGCATTCTTCAATGTTCAGGCAGACAATTTCATACAACTCTTTTTAATAGGTTATTCTGAAGGTAACTCTCATCCTGGTAGACCATCTGCATGCAGTTTGACTCGAAAACGTTCTACCGAAAAACAAAAAGATAAAGGTAAGGTTGGACACACTCTCACCAGAAGACAAGACCAAGATCTGACCGGCACCATTTCAGCACACAGCTGGGTGATATAACAGGCCAGGGAGGAAGGGGCTCCACGGAGGCGGACTCCCCGAGACAGTGACGCTACCAGAGCTCAGGCCTTCCTTCTCTTGGTCCTCATGGAGCTTCCTGTCCTTTTGCACAGGCAACGGATGCAGAAGTTCTGGAGTTGATAAACACTTAAATCAGAATATCGTATCAAGTGTTGAACAAGCGCCCAGAACCTCGTAAGTGCTCAGTAAAAGTTAGCTGCTATTATTATCCATTGTGTTGAATAAGCTGTTTTATACATAAGAACCCGATAAAAACTCTTCTTGACCACTCGGCACTAAGAGAAGTTTGTCTTTCGTGATGTACTGCTATAGAGAGCCATGGAATTCAGATGTTCTCCATTTACTTTTGGCTTCCAGGAAACTCAGCTAAATATTTTAAAGACATTATGAATGTTAACCCTTAACCCGAGTCTTCATTTAATTATTCACGTATCCCTCCCTATCCATAAATATATATACTGTATGCTCAGTGTTAACAGAATGCAAATTACTGGAAAAACCTGAGCCAGTTGAGACATGGTTCCTTTCTTACAGAGTGTGCAGTGTAGGAGAGAGAAATACTCATTACTTGAATGTATAAAATGGTCAACTAAGAAAAGCTACCAGAACAGGACCAGGCAGAGGCAGATTAGTGGTGCAGTGGAAGAAGATTCAGCTTTGGGACCCCTCCCTTTCAAAGGCCTCTTTCAATGCCCTGCACTTACTTTCTATCTCTAACTTTGTTAGAGATCCCCCCCCACCCCCGCCCCCGCCACACCAAATTCCCCCAAAG
>PVJD01011973.1:0-42710 GCA_004026545.1 Mormoops blainvillei | reverse complement strand
GACTGGGATTTGAAGGTGATTCTTGGATCAGCCTATTGTATTTTAACCCCTGTTGAGAAACACTCATGCTGAGAGTGCTGTGAGGGGTGGGGGAAGGAGGGGTGAATGCTATGGAAGGTTGGAATTGGATCTTGAAGGATGAAGTGGGAGTTCCCAGGCAGACAGGTGGAGAGCGTTTCAAACAGAGAAAACAAGACAGAATATTCAAGCACCTTGGGGTCTGAAAATGAAGGGGCTGTGAGTGGTTTGATGCAGATGGCGGGTGAGGCTGATGTAAGGGATGGGGATGGGACATGAGGCTGGAATTCAGTTCAGACCTGGCTGTGTGCCTTTACTCTGCGGGCAGTGGAAAGCCACTGAAAGGCAGCAACAACTGTGCATTAAAAACGGCCACTGTCACCTTGATCAGCCCACAGTGGCAACACGGGGTCAGACCTTTACAACTTGCAAAGTACTTTCCACTAGAAGAAATATTGCTCTGGAGTGATGTAGACCAGAAGCTCCATGAGGGCGCCACGCCTGTGGGCTGGTTGCAGCCGAGGCCCCGGAACGATGCAGGCACTTGGCATTTGTTGCAGAGGTGGAAACTGGGAGAGTCTAGTTTAGAGGCGGCTGTGATAACTCAAGTAAGAGAGAAGTGATGAGAAGCATCACTTAATCAGAGTCCTTTGAACCACTGACTCCAGAAAGTAAAACCCTATGGCCCCCTGCCTCTGAGCACCCAGGGGAGACTGGGGTTTAGCTGTCCAAAATGGGTGCTGAATAATGATCACAACTTACCTTTTCAACATACAGAGAAGCACATCGTCACCCAGGCAGCCAACGCCTCGCCAAACCGGGATTTCTTCTGTTGTATGCACTTTATGTCTTTTGGCTCCTGAATTTTGTCCTAATGGTCTCTATTATGTAGCAGTAACATATGCCATCGTCAGTTTCAGTGTTTTAAAGGGCAATCAGTATGCTAATGAAACTCAGTCTTGGCTCAAGAACTGAAATCTACCTTCTGTTTCTCCACCCCTGTGGGAAAGTCCTCATGGACCCTAATGATTGCTAACTTGGAGACGGCCGGCTTTTATCTTGTATTGGGCCCCTTTAAAACCTGTGACATACACTAACCCTATGGAGGTGGGTGTGGCTCTTACCCCCACTCCACAGATGAAGAAAAAAGAAGTCAAGAGACCCCCCCCAAGGTTGCCCTTCCAGAGGCAGGCTTCAAAGCCTGGCTGTTTGATTTCAGTCTGGAGGCTCCCACGCTATGCCTGACCGCCTCTCAGAGAGAACCTTTCCATTCTTTCTCCGCCCACACCTAGGAAAACCTGGACAAGTAATTGTACCTCAGAGAGTCTCAGCTTCTTCTCTGTAAAGTGGGGATAAAAAATAGCTAACAAGGAAGGTTGTTGGGGGAATAAATGTGGCACCACAGGAAGGCATCTGAGTCACACTGGTTCCTTTTCTGGTCTTCCTCCTCTGGATCCGTGGGTCCACATCTGCCCAGACGCCTGGGCCACCAACCCACGGGCCACTGTCAAAGTCTTCCTTTCTCACCAGCATCCAGTCGATCAGCAAATCAGTTAAGGTCTGGTACCAAAATACAGCTGAAGATGGCCTACTTCTGCCTCTCTCTACCATGCCTCTTCTCATCCACACCATCACGCCCTCCTGCCTGGGTTACTGCAACAGCTTCTTGACTGGCCTCTTTGGTTCCATCCGTGCTCCCCAAAGTGATTTTGAAACTATGCATCCCATACAAGAAAGACGACAAATTACATGAACAGTTTAATTGTCACAAAGTGAGCATGGCTGTGCAGCTAGCGCCCAGACAGGAAAAGGAAGGCAGTGAGTCTCAGTCATGGCGCCCCAGCTCTTGGTACCCCTCGTTTCCTCTCAGAGGCAATCACAGACTGTGGCGACTTCTGACACTATGGAGTGACGTTGCCACTTCATGAAATCACACAGTGTGTCTTCTTTTGCTCAATATCATGTTTGTGAGATTCATTCATGTTGTTTCCTGAGTCAGTAATATTTTACTTTTCATTGCCATCTAGCATTCCACGATATGACTAGTTCTCAATCTGTTGATGAATTTTGGGGTTGTTTCCAAATTTTGTATAGATCTTTTGATACATATATGTAAGGGATTTTGTTGGTTTTATTCCCAGGAGTGAAATACATGGGTAAGGTGTGCATATATTTACCTTTAGTAGATACTTCTAAAAAGTATGGGTGCCAATTTGCACTCCTATAAGCTGTGTACGGAATTCCTAGTTGCTTCACACCCTCACCAACATTCGGTGTTGTCGCTATATTTTGCTTTCAGCCCGCGTCTGTATGTGGGGCGTATGTAGTGGTTTTAATTTAAATTTACTGGATGACTAATGAAGTACTTTTCCACAGGATTAATGACCATTGGGTAAACTTCTTTTGTGAACTGCTTGTTCATATTTTTGTCAATTTTTCTATTGTGACATCTGTCATTTTCTTAATGATTTGTAAGAATTATTTATGTATTCTGGATAGGAACCTTTCGAGGCTACAGGTGTAGATAGAGAATGTACATTTAGAATGAATACATATATAAAATGTTCTCCTAGTTTGTGGATTGTCTCTTTCCTCTGTTGATGGTGTCTTTTGACAAACAGAAGTTGCTATTGTATAGTAGTTCAGTTTTTCAATTTTTCTTTATGGTTGGTGCTTTTTGTGTTTTGTTTAAGAAGTTTTTGTTTACCCAACATCATGAATACATTCTCCTTCTTATCTTTTAGAATCTGTATAGTTTTACCTTTTACATTTATATTTACAATCCACATAGAACTGATTTTTGTATATAATACGAAGTAGAGATTAAGATTTCTTTATTTGACCATATGGCTACCCTGTTGACACCACACCATTTACTGAGAGAAAGACCATTTTCCCTGCACTGTTGCACATCTTTGTCATGAATCAAGTGTCCTTATTTATTTAGGTCCGACGTGGCTTTTAAAATATGACAGTTATTAGCCTCCTAAAATTCTAAAGGCATCTTTTCTGTTGAATCCAGAATAAAACCCAGATTTCCACTCATGGCCTTTGAGGTTACACATGGTCCGGCCCCACCTGCCCTTCCAGTCTTCTTATTCCACCGCTTCCCCTGTGACTCCCTCCACACTGACCACAGCCTTTCTTCCCCTGCTTTGAGCGTGCCCCTCAGTCTGCGCTCGGGGCCTCAGCTCTCCCCGCGGCCAGCTGTTCCTCTGTGGTCGGGCCTCTGTATAAGTGTCTTCTCCGAGAACGCCTGCCTGCCTGCACCTTCTGAAAAAGCCCCTTTTGCTCCCCAGTTCCCTTTCTGTGGTCACTTTGTTTCATGTTGGGTAACACTCCTGCTCTTCAAAACATTTGTTTGTTCCTTTCTGTTTCTTTCACCAGAATGTGATCTCCACGAGAGCAAGGACACTGTCAACTGTGTTTGTCCCTGAACTCACAGTGCTGGGGAAAGTGGCTCAATGAACGTTTGTGGGATCAGTGAGAGTGACACCATCTCCACTATTTTCCCCGTCATCTAGCTCTAGTGGCAGTGTGGTGCACAGCATTGCAAAAACTATAGCATTGTGTGACACATTGAATAGGTGGTTAGACAATTTCCAATATTATCAATTTCATACTTGACTTATTTTCCTATTTTTTATTGGTGTTCTTAATTTCCAGTTGTCGTTATTTCAGCAAATCAATTATATTACTTTTTGGGGAGAAAAGAAGGAAAAATTATATTTCTCAAACATTTATTATATATTATTCAGACCTCAAAACAACCATTTGAAGGGACGTGGTCACTCCCAGTTTACAGGTGAAGAAACAGGACTCAGAAAGGAAGCCTAGGAAGTGCTCGCAGAAGCAGCTCCATCGGCCCGCCTAACGGCGGCTCCAGTGGGGCCAGTTCAGACTCGCGTCAGGACATTTCATGGGAATCAGGGCACATGCAATGGAGGCATTTAGCAGGGGGTTCACGTATTGACTTTGGAGAACTTGTGTTCGAGGCCTGTCCTTACCCTCACTGACTTTGTGACATTGGATAAACCACATGAAACCAAATAGTCTCATATGTAAAATGAGAATAAAACCGAATCTATTTGGGGGGGATTATGGAGAGGATTAAATGTTAATAAGCCTGTGAAATGCTTGCATATAAAGAGCCTCAGTCAGCGCCGGCTGACGCAGTTGCCGCGGTGCTTCTGTGTAGCAGTTCAGTTTGCTCTTGCGCGATGTTGCTGAGGAGCGGCGGTGGGCGGTCAGACGCTCAGGGGCAGTCGCCACAGAGCTTCTCAGTTGTACGGAAAACCCTTCAAACCGGAATCCGGAGAGTGCTTCTCTGATGATGGTGAAGACCACGTCTTAGCACGTCTCCACTTCCCTGTACAGAGAAAGATAAGTGGCTCAGAGAGGTGAAGTGACGTGTTCAGAGTCATCGAGCTTGGGTCCAAACCCAAATCCAGCTGACTTTCAGGTTTTGGTACAGTTTAAGTCAAGGAGATCCCCTCTCCTGGGATCTAAAATCATAGCCCCGGCCCCTCCATGTGTCTGCCACAAGGATAGAGAAAATCCATAGATAATCCTTAAGCCTCATTTGAGGCTAATCATCGCATCCATTTACCTCCGCACCAAGCTGCTCACCGCGGTGACGGACAAGAGGCCCAGCCGAGCAGGGGTCATCTTCTCCAGATGCTGCCTGCCTGGGGGTCAGGAGTGCTCCCCTGGCTGCGCGGGGGGCAGAATCCCACAGAGAAAGCAGCAGACATCCAGACCCTGGCCCACAGTCCAGGGGAGGCATCCAGGGACCGAGGACAGCAACACCCACAGCCGTCTGGGGCCACTGAGAGACAAGTAGTTTGTCAGCATTTACCCAGCCTCAGAGACCAGCGAGGAAGGACTTTCTGAGCCTCAGGTTCCCTATCTGCAAAATGGAGACACAGTCATCTGTGTTGCAGGATCCTTGTGAGCATTCAGTAATACGATAGATGTGTAACAGGCTGTTAAAATGGACCCTTGCTATCTCAGTGTCGGCTGAGGCCAGAGGCCGGAAAGAAAATTTAGGTACCAAGCACCCTCAGGCAAAGTGAGGTGCCAGTGCACCCAGGAAGGATACATGAATTGATTTTCAAGCAAGTGCAGCTAGCCTTGAGGGCAGAAAAGGTTGAAGTTAAAGAGAGTAGGAGAGAGGGTTTCTTTGGAGTCAGAGCCATTCTGGGTACCACCTGAGCCCACTCCTCTCATGCAGGAGGGGGAGGAGCACCCCACGAGAGAAAGGGGCTCTGAAGAGGGTCTCATTTTGATCTCCTGACATGGGGGGACACTTAGGCTCATGTCACCCATGTGTAGAAAATCCTGAAAGTGAGAGAGTATGGCAGGTTGGTGTATTGATAGCATTCATTAATTCAACACATATTTATTGAACACCTACTATGCGCCAAGAACAGTTTCAGGTACTTAGAATTCATCACCTTCTCATGGGTAGGGAGACACACAGTAAATACATAAAGGTATGCAGACACTTTTTGTGTGTGATAATTGTCACAAAAACAATGGCAACAGAGATGAGGCTGGGAAGCACTGGGAGTGTGGATATTTGTTCTGAGGGGTCAAGAAGACCTCACTGAGGAGGTGAAGTTTAAGGAGAAACTCGAAGGAAGCCAGGGAATGAGCCATGTGGGTAGAAAAGGGGGGCTGCAAAGGTCCTCAGGTGGGACAGTGCCCAGAATACCTCGGGAGAGGCCTGCCGGCTGGCGTGGCACAAGTGAGTGGAAGAGGTTGCAGGGGTAGGGGGGCCCAACTACTCTCATGAGGACATTAAGTTTTAGTAAATACTTGATAAACATTGGATGGAGGAAGACAAGAACAGAATCCAGCGGAGCTGGTTGGGAGACGACCAGGGATCTGCCCAATGGGAGGCAATGACAAGAAGTCAGGGGGCCCGGGGCTGGGCCATGTCATCCCCTCGATTCACAGATGGCAGAATTCAGAGTGCCTAGAGCCAGGAATGTCCTGAAACAGGCTGTCAGGCACATTTGTATGCCAAGTGGGGGACCAAGGACTTATGCTCAGACCGTGTTTTGCCATTTGGGGCAGCTTTGAATTTGGTTTTCTAGCCACTGATCTCCTGAGAAGTCAGTGGTGTTGTCATAAAAAATATGGACTTTAGGTAACTGGCCCATCTCTGCCATTGGCCAGTTACATGCTCTTGGCTCAAATCTTGGTTTGCTCACCTGGACATCGGGGTTACCAGAGTTTCTCTTTCCGAGGAAATGGGAGGCTCCAAGGAGATAACGAAGGGAAAGGAACCTGGTGAAAGTGCAAAGGTGTGTAGTTTAGTTTAAACCAACCAGTGCTGCTCATCTCCCTGGTTACAGAGATTTCTGAGGATCAGCCAGTGACATAATCCAGGTTGATAGACTTGATTTGATTTTGTCAAGAGTTAAAACATGAAATAAAATTAATGCTATCTTAAGTTTAACAACACATCAGTCATAATTGAAAGCACGTGCTGATTTTAAGGACAAAAAAGAATCGATTTAAGTATTGGATTTTTAGAGGGTATGTATTTTTTTCCAGTGAAGTGTGACAGCTCATTACAGAATTCTTTATTTTTTCATTTGGCTTTTGCAATACGCATATCAAGAGGTCCATTTCTGTACAACTGTCACGGATTAAAAACATTTTCCCAAGGGTGTCGCTTAAGACTTTTATATCAAAGTTACTCTCTTTGGAAGTACCTTTGCCTCTATTTGCATGATGTTCCAGTTTTGCTGCATAATAAACCACTCCAAAACTTAGTGGATTGAAAAAACCTTAATCGCCTATATAGGTCACAAAAGCCAGTTAGGACTGGTCTCAAGGCTGTTGTGATAGAAGTGCTCTCTCTCTGCGTTGGTGGAATATAAGCCTAGGGCTTTTTCAAGGGAAGCTCTACCTAAAAGGAAAGCAATTCTGGAGGACACAAGAACAGAGAGAGATTTCTGATGATTTTATTTGAGCATCTACTCTCCGAAGTCAGATCTCTACTCTTAAACTTTTCAGTTACACTTTGAACCAATAATTTTTTTTTCTGTAAGTTAGCATTCGATGAATGCCTGCCATTTCCAATGAACAGAGTCTTTAGCGGAGCATCTCCTGCATGACCCCTACAATAACACCACGAGGTGGGTTTCCTATCCCTCTTGGATGGATATGGACACCAAAGCCTGGAGGGGACAGTGACTACTGTAGCCCTCACAGCTGGGAAAGGGCCAAAGCTTGGGAAAAATCAAGCCTGTTCCGGGCCCCCTGGTTTAGTGAGTTGCACGTTCCTCACCCTAGATAAGTCCCATGTTCCTTCCCAGCTCTTGGGCTCCATCTCTCTGTCCTCATTGCCTTCGAGTTGGACAGGTGCCGGGTTGGGGGCAGCAGGTAGTGGACCAGCTGCTGCCTGGGTCAGGAGCCCAGCATGTTCTCAAGGACACAGATGGGCTGGCAGCCTTGTGTACGGGCAGGGAGCCCGAGGCGGGGGTGGACACTGGTTCCCTGGGGAAAAAGCTCATTCAAGGCTCAATGAGGCTCAGCACTGGGCTCTAAGACCCCAGGGCGCACATTTGGCACAACTCCCCTCTATGTGCCCAGAGCCCAGCATGGAATGTCTGTTTAATTCAGTGCTTGAGAGCTCCTATGCAATGGGGGGGGAACCCCACCCCCCACCCCAGTGATTGTGACTGCTGGGCTATGTGTGTGCATGGTATGGGGAGAAGTACGGAAAACTCTGGAAGGTTCTTCTAAATTCCTAGCACCTATTACAGACCTGGGCACCCAGGGGAGCCCTGAAAATCTTGTCAAATTGAGATGGATAAACATCTGTTTCTTAAATTCCTTGGAGCCACTAGAACACTCCAGAATTACGGCTTTTTGATTGCTGTGGGTTTAATAAAATAATAGATGACATTTTATAGATTACAAATAAAATACCATTGCTGATTACTAGCTTATCTAGTAATTACTAGTGGTCGGCACCATTTATTGAACACCTACTATGTTCCAGACATAAGCTCGGTGCTTTATATCCGTTATCTCATTTGATCCTCAATATAGTCCATGAAGAATGTATTTTTACTTATTTCCATGTCACATGTGAAGAAACAGAGGCTCAGAGGCATGAAACTGCATATCCGGAGGCATATCAGCAGTCAGGACTCTCTGCCCAGACCGGGAGGATCTCAGAGTCACGGCTCTTTCCATCCCAGCTCCTGCCGTGCAGTGTCAATGGAGCAAGACAGCCAGACAGTGTTAAGGCTAGGGGTGCCTTCCCCGATTCAAGCAGCTGGAACAGGTCCGCTTCATTGATGCCACCTCCGCAGTAGGCCTAAATGTCTATGGAATTCTCCTTCTGCCTGCCTCTCTCGCTTAATAAATGGCCGACATAGAAGCCTTTATCTTCTTGACCCCAAAGCTGCTTTCACTCCCGTCTTCATCATCTCCCTGGGTGGGTGGGACCAGTTGGTAAAGAAAGAAACCTGGGCATCATCGGAGACTTTCTTTTTCATTCCTGTGCCTGATCCATTGTTGGACCTGGTTTTATCTCCCCGTCCCCACCTTACTCCTCACCCTCTCGTGCCCAGGGGGCTGCAGCAGCCTCCTCAGTGCCCTTTCTAGAGGATTCTCCGCCAACTCATTCTTCATGTCAACTACCTGAGTGACCTTTCTTTAGCACAGATTCAACCTCAATCACTCCTCTGTTTATAAAGGCCTATGGATAAAGTTTAAATACCTCTGCCCAGTATCCAAGATCTTTGCAAACTAATGCCTGCCCACCTCCCAGCCTCATTTCCTACCAGTTCCTCCTCTCTTGCCTTTGCCTTGCAGCGTGTGCTCTTATAACTTCCCGTCACCAGTGTGAGACAAGAGACGTGAGCCAAGAGATCTGACAATGAGAGAAGAGAGACATGGCTGTGACAGCAAGCTGCCCCTTTGTGGCACAGTGACCCTGTCCATTAGTAAAAATAGTCTGCCCAGTGTTGTAGGACCTTGGTAGCTAGCTCATGCCTTCCTCTTGGGAGAACAAGAAGGGGATGAGGAGCAGGCCAGGGCACAGACAGGTCCTCGCCCACGCGGATGCTGTGGGGGGCTCAGAAATAGAAAAGAGTCTCTTTCTGTCTTCCATTTAGCTGTCTGTTTTGATAAATGCTCTTTTCCCTGTTTTCTAATGCTGGCGGCAGGCTGAAACCAAGGCCAGTAGGTTACTCTGCAGTCGAGTTGACACAGCCTTTTTGCCCTGCCAGATGCGTCACAGTTTAGCAGGAATCAGTTCTATTTGTTACCTTACAATAACTCATTTTTATGCAGTGTTTCCAAAGCATTCAGTGTAGCTTTCATTGGAACAATCACCGTCTCTTTTGTGTGCTCATATTTCATCAGTTCACATCACATTTAGGAAAACAAGCACAAAAATCCAGAAGGATTCCGCACTTGGGTTGCTTTTTCTTGTTCCACACTGAGGATGTCTGAAGTGGAAATGTTAGACATACTGTAGCTGGGTTTATAGAAAAAGGTGGTTTATAGAAAAAGGTGCGGAACCCCATCCGCAGACCTCAGAGGCCTCCATCTAAATGTTGTTTGGCTACACGCACATTTATATGCTTTACGTTAGGTGCTTAGGCAGAGCTGCGGTCTGAGTATGTGTGTCTCCTTAAGTTCATGTGTTGAAATCCCTACTGCCTAATGTGACGGTGTTCAGAGGTGGGACCTTTTGTAGGTGGTTAGGTCATGAGGGCGGAGTCCCCAGGAATGGGATTAGTGTTCTTAAAAAAGCCACGTGGAGTTCCCTTACCCCTTCCTCCCTGTGGAGATACAGCATGAAGGTGGCAGCTGTGATCCCAGGAAGAGAGCTCTCACCAGAGTGTGACCATGCTGGCTCTCCGACCTTGGACTTCACAGCCTCCAGAACTGTGAGAAATAAATTTCTGTATTTTATAAGTCCCACAGTCTGTGGTATTTTGTATAGCAGCCAGAATAGAATAAGGCAGGCAACATATGTTTCATTATTCAAATTATTTCCTACTTTAATTGACTTTTTTGATTAACTAGTAAACTCCCGGCCCCAAGTGCGTAAATTCAATTATAATCACTACATGCAGTACAGAGTGGGCTGACAGTTTCGTTCAGCGAGTCTAGGAGCTAGGACACTGTATGACGTAGAGATGAAGAAGTGAAATGCAGCTCTAGGTGTACACAGACATAATCACCATCCTGCCATATCCAGCTCACAGAAATTACCCGTGAAGTTTTTCTTGCTCCTTCTCCAGGCAAGTCATTCATTCTGTCATTTGTGCCATTTTTATTTCACTTTTCACACTGCATGGTAACTATTCCTTTTACATTTTGAACGTTCCTAATAGAGATAAATTTCGTGAAGTGAAAGGAGCCCAAGTTTTGAGACCAGAGAGATGTGGATTTTAATCCAGTTTTGTCCCTTACTGGCTTTGTGAGCTTGGGCAAGACTTAGGACTTCTCTGTGCCTGAGTGGCGACCTTCAACAGGAGCACATCTAAGGCTCCAAATAAAGAAATGGCAGCTGTTATGATTTTTATTTATTACTAGGCATCCTATCTTTCTGGCCATTTCCGTTGCTGTGTCATTTCCTCTGGAGACCTCTGTGGGCAGGACCGTGTCGCATTCAACTTTGTATTCGCAGCGCCCCTAGATCAGCGTAAGAATACACCACTGGTTCGTAGAATTAAATCATCTCAAACTTTTTGGTGTTAGTAATTTTTGGATCAGAGACCTCAGCATTGCTTCTTTGCAAGTCTGAAGGGGGGTGGAAGGGAAGGCGGGAGAAGGAGTCAGGGTTGTGAGAAGGGCGGGGGAGAGAGAGAAGGGCGGGGGAGAGAGAGAAGGGCAGGACTTGGAGGATCTGGGCTGGACCTGTCCCAGCCCCCATGGCCTCATTACTTCTCGGTGTCCAGGTGGAAGGAAGTTGCTGCGGCCAGGGCCTGGGAGGCCGGGGCAGGCTGATGGAGACGAAGCTGCTCTGTCAGCTAGAATGTCAAGTCCCGTCAGTCACTCGGGTCCCGCTGGCTGGGAATGAAGCTGATGCCAGGAACCCGAAGGGGAGGTAATGACAGATGCACTGAGAGGGCAGAGGAGGGAACGATGGCATTTTCCGAGCGCTCACTGCGTTTTTGGCATGGTGCTGGGAGCTTTTACACCCATTCTCGTTTCCTGCTCATGGTGACCCTGCGTCCTGGGGACTGAGGCAGTGATTCTACTGCCAAGGTATAGGCGAGAAACTGAGGCCCAGACAGGTTCAATGTCCCAGCCAAAACCACACAGCTAGGAAGACACTTTGAAACCAGATCAGCTTGAAGCTGGGGACTAGGCTTTTTTCACAAGGTATCTTCCAGTTCTTTCTGTCCAGGCAGAGCTGACCAAGACCTCAGGAAGGGTCCTGCTGAATGGACGTCCTCAGGATGCTCGTCACGAAAAAGGGCACTGACCTGGAGTGAGGAGACCCGTACTGAGGTCCCAGCCCTGCCTTTTCTCAGCGGTGTGGCTTGGCCAAGCCATTTCACCTCCCTTAGCCTCTCTCCCATCATCTGCAAGAAGGGGGCAATGACATGTGTCCTGACCACCAGGTAGCCATTAGGGAAGATGGCAAATACTAATCTCAGTTAGGGAATGCTTGCCCTGTGTCCGTTACTATGATAAGCCCTGCCCGTATTAACCTATTTAAACTTCACACCAGCCTAGGGGTAGAGATTACTGTCAGCCCCATCTAAAAGCCGTGGGAGCAAGGCTTAAAATGCTTTGTAAATGTCTTCCCAGTCAGTAGTGTTTTTGGAGCCAGGCGCTTCTCAGGCAGCCTGCCCCAGGGCCCAAATGCTCGCCCTGCTCTCCAGTGTGCACACAGGGCCCCTTTAGAACACAAAGGAAGAGCAGACTCTGTCACTCATTAGGGCTGTAAAGTGCCAGCTGTGCCCGACCCCATCGGTGGCTTCATCTGTGTCACTCTGTATACTCTCCAACTGTCCTAGGGACCAGGTCTCAGCTCACTGTGACTCAGAGAGGTTAGTTTAGCTGTCAAGATCACGCAACCAGAACTGGCAGAACTGGTGTGCCCGACTCCAAAGCACGAGGCATGATGCTCCTTCAGTTGACAATGATGACTATTGACCTGGTCCTGGGGTGACTGAAATCCAGAAGACCAGCTCAAGGTCACCTCCTGAGTGCCTGGGATGAGGTCATGTCCTCAGTGGCACTCCTGTGCTTCTGCCTGGGGATGTCCCTGTTGATGCCGTTGTTTTGTTTTCCTTTTTGTATTTTCACGAATGTTTCAGCTGGGCTTTCTGTCCCGAGGCGCTCTAATCACCAAGGGCCCTGTTCCAAACGTGCAGAGCGTAAACACTGAGGGAAATAAATAGTGCCTGCTGCTTTCACAACAAAGCTGTGCACGCAGTGCGGTGCGGGAGACCGGGTGCTGGGGACTTGCAGAGATTGCCTGGGGTTTGCGCCCAGCTCTACCTCTGTGACCTCCGACAGGCCTCTTACGCTTTCTGTGCTTCAATTTCCTAATTGGCCAAATGGGAAGGAAAGCTTTTTGGCAGTCCTCCCAGAGCCAAGTCAAATAGTGCTGCAGAAATGTTTGGGCAAACGTGAGGTGCCAACGCGGCCCGCGGAGGGAGCGCTGCGGGCGGTGCCCGCGCACCGCCCTGCCCCTCCGCTGCTGTCCACTCCCTGGTCTCCTTGTCATCAGCCAGCGAGGAAGCACCAGGGTCCTGGTGTCAGACGGGGGCTCCGAGGAGAAGTGTCCAGTGCAGCCATGCGTCGTGTCCCCAGAGCCGTGCTCTTTACCACCTGGTGAAAGCCTACGGCGAGTGTGGGCGCCTGAGGCTGTTCTTCGCAAGCCCAGCAATTCTCCAGGGAAAGAGGTTTTTCCTTTGAGCCGAAACCTGCAGACCTGCAAGGCTCCTGCCAAGAGATAAACAGGGTTTGTTGGCTTGGGCTGGGAAGGCCCTGGCACCTCGCTGGGCCCCACACAGGCAGATCGGACATCCACAGAGGCGTTTGTGTGGATAGGGGTGCGGGACGGCCTTGGGGGGAAGTGTGCTGGAGCTGGGCCCACTGTGAAAAGAGCAAGGGCCACCCAGGGTCTAGGGCTGGGGAATGGGTGCGGGACAGGAGAGCATCCCCACCGGCAGCGTCGGACCTTGGGGTCCTGGACTCATGCAGCCGCAGCCCCATGTTATCAGAACTGTAGGCTCTGGAGGCCCTGGGATTGAGCACTGACCTTGTCACTCCCTTACTGTGACCTTAAGCAAGTGACCTAACCCTTCCAAGCTTCTCTTTCTTCACGCGGATACTCCTGCCGCAGAGACTGTTGATGGAGTTTGGGTGAATACACATAAAGGGCTCGGTGCCATGCCTGACAGGTGTGAGTGCTCAAGCAATTTCAGCTGTTACTAATGTTGCAAAAGCAGCATCTATATGTCTGCACAGCCATCTACCCATCCACACATTTGTCAGTCTGTCCATCTGCCCATCTGTTCATTTATTCTTCATTCATTCATCCCTTTATTAGTGAGCTTTCACTGAGCCCTGTCCATGTTCTAGGCCTTCCCAGTGCTGACCACTGGGGTTCTGAAATTGAAAACAAAACCAAACAAAATAAAAACACAGAGCTCTTTTACTCAAGGAGCCTATACGTGAGTTGTGGGAACTGATGTTTGTGTCGCATCAGGGCCGCGTCAGGAACTGTTTGTGAAGGGCAGCTGGAGGGCTCTGTGAAAGGGACATTTACAAGGTGGGGACCAGGTGAAGGCACTAAGAGGAGAATGGTGCAGCACCAGGGAAGCTGCTACCACTCAGGGGACAAAGAGGAGGAGCTCTTAGCCCTGCCAGAGCTGTGGCTGAGGAAAGAGGCCACCCACACACAGAAGCTATGGCCTTAGGAAGAGGAAGTCAGGCACTGCCACAGGGGCTCCGCTGGGAGGAAGCCAGTGGGGACTCAACACTGACCTTCCTCTCCTCCCCACTCCATCCTTCGTTAGAGCCTGACATTGGCTGAGCCAACCAGATTCAGAGGGCCAAGGGGCCCAGCTGAGAGCCAGCTAGGGAGGGGCGTGGGGAGGGGTCCTATGTGGAACACCCACCATGCTTTGTAAATAACCAGGTGTGTGGTGTCCACTGTTATTTGAAGGGACTTCCCAGCTTCTGTGGGATCACAGCAGAGGGCCCTTTAAATGCTGGTGGGTGGTGATGAGGGCTTCTTGGAGGACAGGATGTAGGAGTTCAGAGATGAGTAGGAGTTTTCCCGGCAGAGGAGAGGCAGGCAGCATGCGTGACCAAGAGCTGCATGAGCACGGATGTGTGGGGTGAAGCATGGAGAATGGAGGGATGGTGGAGGATGTCAGCACGAGTATGTGTGTGCAAGATGGGGAAAATGGGGGTCACTGAGCATGGGGGCATGCTGGCTGGTGGTCCTAGAGCAAGCAGGGGAAGGGCTGGGATTAGACCCTAGTCTCAGGGACCTGCCAGGTCTCTTACCACCTCCAGGACTGCATTCCCCACCTAGAGCAATTTTTGAAAAATTAATTTTTAATGACACCAGTAAGCCCTGACTATATCCTTCTTGTCAGAAATGAAAGCACTCTGGATCCATCATTCCCGCTGCATAGCCTGCACCACGCCGGGGGTTTGGTGTGTGACTTCCAGTCCTTTGTCTAGTGATTCTCAACTGGGGGTGATTATGCCTTCCAGGGACATTTGGCAATCCCTGGTGACATTTTTGATTGTCACAACTGGTGCTGCTGGCATCTAGGGGGTAAAGGCCAGGAATGCCTACAAGGCACAGGACAGCCCTCCACAGTGAAGAATTATCTAGCGCAATATGTCAAAAGTGCCAAGGTTGAGAAATTCTGGTCTAGGCTAGGCTAGGAGTTTTTTTTTATCCTCACCCAAGGACTTTTTTTTGTTGCTTCTAGAGAAAAAGGAAGGGAGGGAGAGAACCACTGATGCTAGAGAGAAGCATCAGTTGCTTGCCTCCCATATGCTCTTCGATGGGGGATCGAACCTGCAACCTTTCAGTTACTGGATGATGCTCCAACCAACTGAGCCACATTGTCAGGGCTAGGCCAGGCGTTCTTAATGGTTTTTTTCACTATCACCCCCCTAGAGAGTCTTTTTAGACATGTTTTTTCCCTAAACAACCCTATCCCAAATGGAGTATTTTAATACTGTAGATGTATTGTTTATCTGCTAATGCACTCTGTGTATCTGTGCTTTATGTAGTACAAAGAGAGTAAGATTTCTTAGACTCCCAAGAGTCTGTTGTTGACTGTTCATGGCAATACCACCATCACTGAGAGGCAGGGGGTGGGCATTTACACAGGAACCGCACTGTATGTGTGCATTTTAATAGGAATGGCACCATGCTGTGTAAAGAGTTCTGCAATGCAGCTTTTCAGCTCAGAGATACTTTTTTCTTTTGCTTCTGCACAATACTATTTTGTGGAGTTGACATTAAAATAAACAATTTTCCTACTTAACTTTTAGGCTGTTCCAACCTCCCCTCCTCTGAATACAAGCAATGCTGCAAAAAAAAAAAATTGTTATTTATAATTAAACTATTTATGTTTACACAGTCATAGATTCACATGCACTTGTTAGAAACAATACAGAGAGATCGCATGTACCCTTATTCAGTTTCCCTAATGATAACATTTTGCAAAACTATAGTACAGTATCAAAACCAGGATGTTGACCTTGATACAGTGGAGATACAGAACATTCTATCACTATAGTCCCTCATTGTTGAATTTACTTATTAGGTCTAGGTTTTTTTTGTTGTTGTTTGTTTGTTTTGTTTTTTTTTGGTAATAGATTCCTTGGAATTTTCTACATACACAAACATGTCATATGTAAATACTGTCAATTTTATTTATTCCTTTCTGGTCTATATACCTGTTATTTCTTTTTCTTGCCTTATTGCACTGGCTAGAACTTCCAGCATTATGTTAAATGGGAGAATGATGAGGTCAGACATCCTTGTCTTGTTCCTGATCTTGAGGGGGAAATATACAATGGCTTTTCACCATTAAGGATATCGTTAGCTATAGATTTTGTATAGATGCTTCTATGGAGGAGTTCCCCATTCTCATTTTTCTGGCAGTTCTGATCATGAATGGGTATTGAATTTTGTCAAATACCTTTTTCTTTCGATCAATATATCATGTGAATTTTCTTCTTTAGTTGGTAAATATGGTGGGTTATATTGATTGACTTTTCAAATATTGAACCAATGTTTGGTTACAGTGAACAATATAATAATAACTTTCATATATTGCAGATTCTACTTGCTAATATTTTGTTAATGATTTTTGTGTCTATTGTATACAAGTATTCATGAAGGCTGTTAGTCTGTAGGGTGTTTTGTGTGTGTGTGTGTGTGTGTGTGTGTGTTGCCTTTATCTGATTTTGGTATCAGGGTAATAGTAATACTAGCTTCATAAAATGAATTGAAGTCTTGTTTTTTGGAAGAGATTGTGTAGAGTTGGTATTAATTCTTTAAATGTTTGGTTGAGTTTTCTAGAAAAGCCACCTGGGCCTGGAGATTTCTTCTTTGGAAGTTTCAAAATTATGAGTTAAATGTCCTTAACAGTTTTAGAGCTATTCAAATGACCTATTTCACATTTGGTTAGTTGGGAGTAGTTTGTGTTTTTCAAGGTCTTGATTCATTTTATCTAAGTTGTTAAATTTATGTGTATGGAGTTATTGTAGTATTTTCTTATTATCCTTTTGATGTCTGCAGGATCTGTGGTGGTATCTACTTTCATTCCTGACATTATTAATTTGTGTCTTCTCTCATCTTTCCTTTATTAGTTTTATAAGAGGTTTATCATTTTTATTGATCTTTTCAATCTGTTTTGTTTCATTAGTTTTTGTCTGTTTTACTGTTTTCAGTTTCATTGATTTCTGCCCTTATGTTTATTGTTTTCTTTTCTTTCCTTGCTTTGGGTTTATTTTGCTCTCCACTTTCTAAGTTCTCAAGGTGGGAGCTTCGATTATTAATCTGAGCCTATTCTCCTAATGTATGCATTTAGTGCTACAAATTTCTCTTTTCAGCATTACATTACTTGTGCCCCAAATTTTGATAATTCTATTTTCATTTTCACTTGGCTCAGTGTATTTTTGGGTATCCCTTGAGACTATCTCTTTGACCCATGGATTGTATGAAAGCATGCTGCTTAGTTTCCACATATTTGGAAACTTTTTTGTTATTTTAAAATTTCTATTAATTTTAATTAATAATTGATTCCTAGTTTTACTCTATTGTGTTTAGAGAGCATACTCTGTGTGCTTTCAATTGTTTAAAATCTATTGACTCTTTCTTTTTAATGGCCTACAATGTGGTCTACCTTAGTATACATTCTGTGGGCACTTGATTGTGTATTCTGCTGAACACACTGAGTAGAGTGCTCTATAAATGTTGATTAGATCTTGTTTGTTGGTGGTGGTGCACTTTAATATCCTTGCTGATATTCCATCCAGTGTTTTATCAGTTACTGAGAAGGTGTGTTAAGGTCTCCAAATGTAACTGCGGATTTTCTTTTTTCTCCCTTCATTTCTATCAGAGTTTGCCTCATATATTTTGCAGTTGTGTGTTTTGTGTGTGTGTGTGTGTGTGTACACATTTAAAATTGCTGTCTTGTTGGTGGACTCTGTTATCATGATATAATGTTTTCTCTGTCTCTGGTAATTTTCATTGTTTTGAAGTCACTTTATCTGATATTACTCTCACCACGTCTGCTTAATTTACAAAACTTGAGAGGAGAAGAAAACTGTGTTGTGTTTACTGATCTTTTGCTCACCTTGTTCTTGCTTTCTCATGTTGCAAGATTTCTTTTATCATTTCCTATCTGTTTAGAGAACCATCTTTAGCTGTTCTTTCAGGGTACTTTTGCTGGTGGCAATTTCTCTTAGTTTTCCTTTCTCTGAGGATGTCAATTTCCTTTTCATTCCAGGAGAGTATTTTCAATGGCATCTGTTGATGCTTTTTCTTATGAGAGATTCCTGGTTCTTGGTATGACAAATAATTTGATTGAAACCTGGACATTTTGGGTATTATGTCATAAGATAGCATCTTATTTCAACCTTCTATTTTAACTGGCTTCTTCTGGAGCTTCTCTGGCAAGGGAGGCGTGTGCTGTCTTGTTATTGTCAGATGGGGGTGAAGTCCAGGCTCCTCATCCAGCTTCCTTTGATGCCTGAGTTGGGGGGACCCCTCATTACTGCTGGGTGGGTATGGGAGCTCTGACTCCCCACATGGTCCCCACTGACGCCATGTGCAGAGGTGGGGCTCATTTCTGCCCCCTGCTTGGTCTTCTTAAACATCCATGGTGGGGATGGAGGCCTGGGCACCTTCTTACAGTGCAGATGGAGTTCTCCGCCTTCCACCTGGCCTTTGATAGTGTGGGTAGGTATTGTCTAAAAGTTCTCTGTCTTTCTAGGTTACCCATTTCCTGGCGCTTTGGCTAGAGAAAGCAGGCTTCTGTTGGGTTTGTTCGTTTGTTTGTTTCTTTGTCTATGTTTGTTGGCTTTGGTTGCTGGCTTCTTCGGCTCCAAGTCTGGGATGAATGAGGCAAAAAGAAAACCCAGGAACTCACCGCTGTGGTGTTTCTTGGGTCCTGAGTTCCCACTCCATTCTGCCTTCCTTTCCCACCTTTCAGAGTCTTCTAACGTTTGTTTTATATATAATGTCTAAAGGTTTTGGTTGCACTTAGCAGGAGGAATAGGAAAGAATACATTGACTCCATCTCCCTGGAAGTTCAAATCCTTTTTGAATGATTTATTTCTTAACATTCCTCCTCATACAGACATGAGGATTTTTTTTTTTTAGGGTAGATCCTAAGAGGTGGAACTGATTGGTCATAGACTACGTGTGTTTTATGTTTTGACTTGCCCTCCAAGATGCTGTGACAGTTGACAGTCCCTCTAGCACTACATGAGTGCATCCCTTTTCCCCCAAACTCTTGCTTGCAATATATACCGCTGGCAAACTTTTAAAATGTTACCAACTTGTGCGAAAAAAAAAAAATCATACCTTATTGTCTTACTTTGCAATTTCTTTAATTACTGGTGGGGGCGAACGGTCTTTCCATAGCCTTGCGGACTGGTCTCGTGGATTTTACAGTCGAATGACGGGGAGAGTCAAAGAGCAAGCAAGCAGAGCAGCCGGGCAATTTCAGAGAGCGGTAAGTATTGTGAAGAAAATAAAACAGCGTAGTGAGTCAGAGAATCCGGCGTTCCAGGGCTTTTGGGTCCACCAAGGAAAGAGGGATGGCTGCAGGAATTCGTAACTCACAGCGAGCTCTATTGGGTGGTGCTTGGACAGGGTTGTGTGAGAGAAGTCCTTCAGGGCAGGAGTCTGTCCTGAGGCTTATGGCGAGGTGGCCACATCCGGAAGGGGACTCCTGGGGGCCAGAGGGGCCAGAGACTTAGATGTCCAGCAGCACAGCCGGGAACCTCGGGGTCGGGGACTCCGAAGAGCAGCAGAAGCTTGGGTCTGGGAGCCGGGTGTAGTTTCGTGGAGGACGCAAAGCAGCAGGCCCGAAGCGACTACAGATCTGCTTGCTTAGGCTGTTTTTAAAGTACGTGGATGTGTAAATTTTGAGTTTGGCACTGGCGGGCTTTGTGCTCACAGGTGGGTCTCAGCTTCTGTGGTGAGATGACGTAGGGGCCAGTATGCAGGGGAGCCTTTGGTTCATTTACATAAGAATGCATTTTGGGATGGGGTGGGGACTGTAGGTGAGGTGGTCTGAGGAAGCCTCTCTGAAGAGGTGACCTTTGAGCTGACACCTGAGAACTGAGAAGGGGGCAGCTGTGGGAAGAAGCAAAAGCCTTGGAAGGAGGAAGAGGCTTAGCGTGCATGTCTGACAGCCTGAAAGAGGCCAGAGGGGCTGGAGCTGAGTGAGAAAGGTGGGGCTGATCTGCGAGATGAGGCGGGGGGCGCTGGAAGAGGCTGGGGTGCCAAGAAGAAGAGTGGCTTTCTATTCTAAGCTCAGCACAAAGCCAGGGGAGGCTTTTGATTAATATTTTAAACACCCTGGTTTATATTTAGAAAAACTCAGGCTTTCATGTGGAGGGAGAAAGAGGGGGCAAAGGGAAGCAGTCGGCCACGGAGGAAGCCCTCGTTAACAGAGGATGGCGGTGTGGGCTGGGAGGCGGCGTGGGTGGCGGGCGGCCTAGGAGAACAGTGGGCAGATGGTGGGGGCCGGATGGAGCCAGCCCTGGGAATGGACAGGATGGGGAGATGTGAGGAGTGGAAGCAATCAAGGATGATTCCGGGGTGGGGGTGGGGCGCTCCTGTTCCCTGAGATGGAGCAGACTGAGAGAGGAGTTTGGAGGAAAAGGAGAGTTGTCACTGCGAGTCTCATCCTTTCTGTGGGCCAGGGGCCTGAGGGCAAGGAGACGTGAACTGGGCTGTCAGCTCTAGACATGACCTATTCTTGTTTGTGGGTTTAAGGGGGGCCTCCTCACCATGTGCAAGACTCCAGGGGACAATGTGTAGCCAACCAAGAAAATGATAAACCAAACTTTAAACTGTCATTTAATCAAGGAGCAAAAATAAATTCTTAATTAGGCTCTGCTGACTGCATATCAATTACAGTTCCATTTAACCAGCTTCTTCCTAATTGGAAGTTGGGTGGGGTGGGGGTTGAGAGAAGGGGAGAGAGAGGGAGTCGGAAGCCTGCACCGTGCAGGGCGTACCCCTCTCCTCCCTCCTCCCAGCCAGCCCGTCATGTGGGTTCTGTCATGCTCATCTTGCATGGGGAGAAGGACCTCGGCAGCTGAAATGACTCGGCTAGGGTCCCACAACTTGGCAGCAGCAGAACTAGGACCAGAGTCCTGCTGTTTGGACTCCGGAGCCTCCTGCTTTATTTTGCCTTCCCTCTCACGTGCTCACCACGATGTGTTTCTTCGTTTTCTTTAAATTGGCTGAAATCCAAACCCCAGCCCACCCTACAGCCCAGCAGTTGGTGTCAGCCATTAGGGGAGCAGTCTCTCCCAGGTTTAAGGTGAAGGCCACATGCTCTAAGACCTTACCAAAGCCTCCAAGAGGTGCCCCCTGTCACCATGGAGATGCTTCCAGGTTTTACTCCAGCAGAACTGGTGGTTCTATGGTTTCCATACAGCCGTTGGGACTCAAGGAAGCTTGCCCAGGTGGGGCCCCACCCAGGCGTGGGGAAACCTCTCTGACTTTTCTCGCACCAGCGGCAGTGAATTCTCCCTGCTCCTCACTGAAGGCACAAGCATTTTTGCCGCCCTGCCCTGCCTCGGGCTTCCTGCAAGTCAGGGAGCACGAAGTCCACCAACTTGTGTGAGATACAGGGAGAGAAAAAAACACAGCAAGTGTGTAGCTCCAACGATTGCCTCCATCGATCTTCATCGACTTCACCTCCCTCCGCTGGGCCTGTCCCTGGCTCTGGGCGTAGCAAGCTGAAACCTGTCAGAGCAGCCCACACTGTTAGCAGGCTAGGAGGCTTATTTTTCTTAACGTTGTATTATGGACATTTCAAACCTATACAGAAGTAGAGAAATAGTACAATAAACCCTCATGTTTCTATCACCCCAGCTTTCAAAGCTCCTGGCCAGTCTTGTTTAACCTATACCTCTACCTGCTATCTCTCCCATGTAGTCTCTAACAAACCCAGACATTGTATCATTTCATCCATAAATATCATTTCAGCTTGTGTCTTTAAGAAGTAAAGGCAGATATATTTTTAAAGGAAGAAAAATTCCCTAGCTGAAAACCTTTGCTTTCTTGAAAATGGAAGACTGTGACCCCCAGTGAGGGAGGAGAGGGTCCCAGCTTTTCCCCAGTGCAGGTCAGTCACGTCCTGTCTACACCTGCTTCCCTTTCCTCACAGCACAGGGCAAACAAGGGTCCCCATTTTACAGAGGAGAAATCCAAGGCCCAGGGAGGGAGCCGGATTTGTCCACGGTCACAAGAGTTGCAGGGCTAGCTGGAGACAAGGGGACTCTGGTGGCAGCTTGTCCTCTACTTGTTGGATTTCACCTGGGGGTGGGCCAGCCTCCCCCGAATCTCAGTGGAATGAGACGAAAGGGGTCTGGGTTCCCCGGGGAGAATCAGTAGGCTGTTACTGAAGAAGAAGGAATGGATGCTGAGCAGGCAAGTACCAGATTTTCACCCTTCCATGATATTTCCCGGGATATTTCAGTGTCTCTTAGCTGTGCCCTGGCAGCCACCAGCTGCTCTGTCCCCAACTGCAGCACTCCTCGTGACAGAGCTGTCATTCAAACCCCGGACTCCTGGCTCTCAGCCCAGTGCCCTTCAGGTCCTTCCCCTCCCGCTTTCTGCAGCTGCGGACGGCAGGCAGACTGCTCTGTGCACCACCTGGGCCTCTCATTTTGGCTCAGAGCCTCTCCCAGGCTCCTAGCCTGAGGACCAGGGAGCTGCTTCCTGCTGGGTCTGCCGCCCAGCTCCCCTGTGACCCTGAGCAGGCTCTTTACATTTCTGAGCCTCAGTTTTACATTTGGGAACATCTGTAAAATGGAGCCAATGGTACTACTCACCCCCCAGCATTATGAGAGGCTGAAATGAGCTTGGGACCCATAAATGAGGATAACAAGGGAAAGAATAATACTAACTATTACTATTGCTACCTGTTTTTCCTCTCAGGAAGTGTTTTTTTCCTCAGCCCCCCTTGTCTCCTGTCGCTCCACTGTCTGCCCCCCCCCACCCCCCCACACCCAGGGGAGCAGCAACTTGCTCAGGGCTTTGATCGAGATGAGTTTTGATGGCTTGGAAGCTTTCAGGGACGCCCACTCTTCCTCCTCCCATCCTGCTGAGCTAACAATTTTGCATGACATCAATTCCTCTGACAGCCGTGTAAACAGATGGTGGTCCCCGCTGCCTGGGGTGCTGGGGAGCGATACCATGGTAACCTGCTAAACTATGACAGGTGCCAGGACGGTGGGAAATCCAGGACCTTCAGACTTGTACGTATATGGCTCAGTCAGCAGGCCCTGGGTTGCGGGTTTATCTCTGACACTGGCTTGAGAACAGACCCTGCCCCTTCTTAGCCAGGTGGCCTTGGCTCCGTTGCTTCATCTCTCCCAGTCCACGGTGGGGGCTGGGTAATTGTGATTAGCCCCATCCCAGAGCAGCAAGGGTATGGACCTGGAAGTGCCCAGCTCCGGGATGGGTACATTGCTGAAGCCCAGCAAGCGTTTGCTGAATGAATAAACAAATGGCTGAAAGGGGCCCGGAGTATCACCTCTCTGGACACTGCTTGGAAACTGGGCTCCTTGCAGGTCCTGGTTGGGAGATGGCGAAGTGTGCACATGGGTCTGAGAGTACAGGAGGCTGAGGCCACAGCTTCCAAGGGCCACCCAACTCACCCTCTGAATAGCTGAGACCTCATGCTTTGCAAGTGGCAGGACCTCCATTCCCAAGTGTCCCCCATCCCTGTTCCCCCACAGTGCGGAGGGTAATTGGAACTCTCAGCTGGGAAACCAGTGAGTGGGTCTGGGAACATCTGGGCTCATGGAATTGCAGCTTGTCCTGACTGCCTGCTTGTCCCAGTTTCCCCAGTTGTCCTCTCATCCTGGCTGGGCTTAGAGCTCTACTCTAAACTGTGGCTTATCTCAAGCTCGACGACGGGCAGTGATTTGACCAAGGCTACACAACCAGCCATACAAACCACTTGAACGTGGCCAACCAGACTCTTTTGCTACAAGGGTCCCCCTCAGCCTTCTGTCAGCTCTGTGGGGTCTGCTCTTCCACACGGTTGCTCCAGACTATCCCCAGGCCCCCCTCTTTCTCACTGTCCTCCTCTTGCTCCACATGCCTGGTGGCTGGGTTCGTGCCCTGCCTGAACAATAAGTATCACAGTCAGGCTTCACTGCCACTGACTAACTGTGACCTTGGCTAAGTGACTTTACCTTTGGAGGTCAGTTTCTTCATACGTCAAAGGGGAAAGATGATTTGGGCAGAATAAGTTAGGTAATATATGCAAAGTGCACTGAGGAGTGCCTGGCATGTAGCAGGATTTCAATAACGATTTTCGATCTTATGAAGATGAGACCACCCCCCTTCATCATGCAAAGCTTGCTTTTCCCGCAAATGGGATTGACTTCCAGCAGGAGGCAGGGTGGCAAAAGCACAGGTGTGGGAGATAGCTGGATGTGGATCTGTGTGACCTCAGACAAGCCACTTACCTTCATGGCACATCTGGAAAATGGGCTCATGACCCTGCCCTCAGAGTTGTTGGGACATGATGGGCACCTGGAGCAAGGCCCGGCAGAGTAGGTGCTCGTACGTGCTAACGTGCTGCTGGTTGTGGCCAGTTCTCCTGGCACGAGGATTGCTTCAGTGCCATTAAGTTCCAAGGTCACCCAAGACTGGGATGATGCCTTCTACTGCATTCCTGGAAGGTGGCATTTGGCCTTTGCTTGCATCCCTCTAGTGACAGGAAATGTGTTCCTGTCTAGTGGGGCAGCTCTGCTAGAAGCCGATCTTCTGTGGAGTTTAAACTTGCCTCCGTGTGGGCTCCCTCTACGTGGTCCCCAGTTCTGCCTTGGGGGCCACCAGAACGTGTCCCCCCCGCCCCCCCCCCACTCCCTCAGGTGTGGCAGCCTGCTCCTCCCGAGTCAATGAAAACTGGAATGGAGGAGGTGGCCCAAGCAGCTGCCCTGCGGCATCCCCTCCCCTGCCCCCTGAAGGGCTTTCTGACCTTGTTGGCCAGGCTGAAAGGCTTGAGGGCTGGCAGTCGAGCCTGAGAGATTATCCTGGGGCAGGCTAAGTGGGCCATCTGTCCTGGCTGGGTCCCAGGGCTGGACCCGCGGTGGAGGACCGGAACATGGCTGGACCTATTGCGGAGACCAGTGTGTGAGCTGCACAGTCTCATGGGCCCAGGTGTGGGCCTAGCTCCCCAAGTTACAGCTGGGTCGGGGGAGGTGACAACAATGTTTGCCTCACAGGGTTCTTCCAAGAACTAAATGGTCAGAGAGATTTTAATGTCTAACATGGCTTTTGGAATCTGCTAATAATCGTTTCTTTAGAACCCGTAATCAGTGAATGGGTTAACTCGCTTCAGAGAGAAGCTTCAAACAAGCCAAGCTTTTAAACATTCATTACCCTTTCAGCTTCCAGGTTTTTAAAAAAAATTATTTTATGCTTCTTTTAAAATTTATCAGCTTAGGGCAAGCTGGCTTCCTTAATAACAGCACTAAGAAAATGTTGATAAGGCTCTGCTAATGACAGATACTTCTCTGGCAGGGAGCCAGCACCCGAACAGTTTCTGGAGACTTTCAGTCTTCCCTTTATGTCCTTGAGCAAGATCAGACCCCTCTAGACCCTCTTCCGTGGCTGCATTAGCCACCCTGATGTCACGTGGCTCCCATGTCCCCCACAGGGGACAGGGCAGTTGGAGGAAGGACAAGCAAAGGCTCCAAAGAAGGAAGGAAGTGGGCTGTAAACCCGCCGTGCTTGCTTGGGTAAAACTTGGGGGCTGGACTACAGTTCCTTCCCCCGCTTTTGTCCTCATGTACATCTTGCATTTTTGCACGTGTGGGGACCCCAGACACAGAAACAGGGGAACACGCAGGGGCAAGAGCACAGGCCTTCCAGTCCCTCCCTTGCGTGAACAAGTTAGAGTCCTGAGCGTGGAAGCGAACTGGGAGATTGTTTAGCTCCACCGGCTGCCTAGCAGAGGGATGCCATGATCTGAGTGTGCGTGACACCCAACCCCCAAATGTACCTGTTGAGATCCTACTCCCCAAGGTGATGGTTTCAGGAGGTGGGGCCTTTGGGAGGTGGCACCCTCATAATAGGGATCAGTACCCTTATGGAAGAGGCCCTGGAAGATCTCTCCTGTTTTTCTGCCACATGAGGACACAACAAGAACTCTGTGACCTGGAAGCAAACCCAACTGTGCTGGCACCTTGATCGCAGACCTCCGGCCTCCAGAGTGGTGAGAAATCAATTTCTGCTGCTTACAAGCCACCCACAGCTACCAGAATGGACTGGCAAGGGATCACTGCCAGAGGGTCCCTGCAGGGGACGTGATCATCACCCAGGGTCCCTGGAACACTCCTCTGTGTTGGAGCTTGTTACTTTACAGAAGGGCTCAGAAGAGGGGCAAGACCTCTGAAGCAGGAAGAAATGTGAGTTCTAGTCTGGCCTGCACTACCCAGTGGCCATGTGACTTTGGACAAGGGGCTTCCCCTCTCTGGACCTTCAGTTCTTGACATGTCAAATAAAAGGGTTGGACTAGCCGATGGGTGCTTAGTATACACTGGATTCTGGGTTAAGCATAGCACATCAACGATCTGTTTTCTCTCCCCCTGAAACTCTCTTTGGAGAACCCAAGAGTCAATAAAGATGATATTAAATCTTAGGTGTTTTGTGTATCTGAAAGTTATTGTGGACACACATATTTGCAGACCTAACACTCTTGATAAAGAGCAGGAATTTCCAATTATTTATTGTATCCCTTAGGACTAGGTGTTGCTGTATGTAACAGAAATCCCAAAGTAACAGGGGCTTGACCACACAAGGGTTTACTCTGTTGCAGAAAAGTTACCAAGAAGTTGGCAGTGCAGGGCTGGTGTGGAAGCTCCAGGAATTCATGCACGACCCAGGCTCCTTTTATCTCTACGCTCTGCTGCCTGTAGTTTCCACACTCAGGGTCACCACATGGCCCAGGAAGACTCGTGGGACAACCACCACCATAGCCCCACTGGCAGCAGAAGGAAGAGGAAGAGAAGAAGGGCTGGCAGGAGTGAGTGAGCCCCCTTAGGCAATCTTCCTGGAACACCCGCAGCTCACTTCCACTTGCACATCATTGACCGCAATTCAGTCATATGCTCATACCTAGCTGCAAGGGGACAATGGGAAATGTAGTTTTTTAACTGGGCACATTGCTACCTGGATAAAATCTGGGTTTTGTTTATAAGGAAGAAGAGGGGAAGGAACACTTGCTGGCAAATGGGACTCTCTGCTACAGATACTTATGGGCAAAGGACTGCCTGTAAAGTCATAGACCAAGTAGACCATTTTTCAGATGTGTGAATGTAGCTGTGTTAGCCTGGAACATAATATGCCAATCTCTGCAGCATTAGGAAATTTATAAGCCCTCGTATTTCACTTCCAGAGGTGAGGGTAGCTTCGGGGTTGGCTGGTTCAGCAGCTAACCGCCCTCCCCGAGCCCGGGGTCTGTCCACTTCTCCGTCCTCTTATATTAGTGCTGGCTTCATCAGAGGCAGCTGGCTATGCCGGCTCCACATCCAGCAATGTCCAGGAGAAGACAGGAGCACGTTATTCTTGCGACTCTCAGGAGCTACAAAATGTTCTCAGGAGTCTCATGCCTCAGGGGCCAGCACTGGGTCATAATGTACTCCTGGACAGGTCACTGGCAAAGGGCAAAGGCAATTAGGCCACCTCCGGAGCTGAGAGCAGCTCCTCGGAGGCTCGACTGCGGGAGTGCTAGATACCTGAACAAAATCAGGGGCCAGAAGGAGGAAGCCTGATGGTAGGCAGCCAGCAGCGTTTACCGTAGTCTGGAGGCAAGCACCAGCATCTCCATTTTGCAGCAAGGGCCTTGAGGCTCAGAGAGGCGAAGTAACTTGTTCCAGGTCACCCAGCCAGTGAGTGACAAAGACAGAGCCTGAGTGAGGGAGGGTCATCCCAGGCCACACAGGCAGTATCACACTCTGCAGCTGGAGAAAGGAAGGGCCTCCTAAGGCGTCTCGTTAGTGTCTCCCAAACTCCAGCCATTTGTCCACTTTTTCTTGTATTTACTATATTTTGCCACGTATAATGTGCACCTTTTTGCCCACATTTTTGAGGGAAAAATAAGGATGTGCACTATGCATGGGTATAATGATTACATACTGTGGGCACAATGATGGGTATGATAATCCCGTGTATAATGTGCACAAAAACATGGGTGCGCATTATACACGGCAAAATACGATATATATATATATATATATCTGCACGATGATGGACTCCATACTTTTGTTTACATAATGTCACCTTTATAATCTTCATTGAAATGAATTCCCAATTTTTACGTAAACAATTGTATTTAAAAAGGAAACAAAAACACTGACATAAGTGGAAAAATAGTATTGCTTGCCAGAAAGAGAAGGTAAATAAAAAGAAATACAATGAAAACAAGCACTCTTGCCATTCTAGAGGGGGACTGTTGCCTGACAGAGGCACCAAGCACGAGGGTGGCCCTCTCTCCGTTGACGGGGAGCGGCCAGGAAGAGTGAAGGAAGCTGCGGAGACTTACGGCACAGGCACCCAGCTGAGGCTCCCTCAGTGACAAAGCAAGGGCTTAAGAGAACGGAAAATAGCAGGGTTTTCCCCTGGTGCGATTCAACACCACATGAGGCTCCCCGACAAGTCACCCCACACGCCGTTCTTCGAGAAACCTTAACGTAGATGGAAACCTGACCAGTCAGAGGCCCTGCACGTTCATTCTGCAGCGGGGCCTGCAGATCACATAGCCACTCCTTGCCGCTGCCTATAAGACGTGGAGCAACATGGAGAATCGTCTCCCGGCAGTGGTCTCACCGGTGCAGGCCCTGCCATGGGGATGCGATGGCAGAAGTACAAGGAGTCACATGGAAACCCCTCGGTCTCTCCAGACCTGGACTGGGTTCAGTGTTACTTCTTCCCCCTTCTGTTGCCCAAAACAGGTCACGTGGCCAAGCCCAACGTCAAGAAAAAGGGAAGTATACCTCTCCCTTTTTTTTTTTTAATGAGACGGACTCTGATATCACACGACAAAGGGCTTGGATACCAGGCGAGGTGAGGAATTAGAGCCAATAACGCCATCTACCACCAACCTGATGACTGGGTTAATTATTCTGACTGTTGGCACATCTCCAGTATCAAAGAACTGGCTACCTGTCCTCTTGTCTGTGAACTTTGTTAGTTCCATCGCCACAGGTGGAGACAAGGATGGAAGACGTGTGTGTCCCGAGGTTGATTTCAGGGGGCAGCGATACACAAATAGCCTTTTTTCCCCCTCGATGGGGGCAGAGAGAGGACACTGACTCCACTGGCGCAGAAGCAGGGGACTGGAGCTAGATGACACTTCTAACGTGTGAGCCAGCACGCCAGTCTCCTCCCGCAAGATGCGGGCAGCTCCCTTTCCTCAAGAGCCCTCTTGGGGTCTCTGTACCTTTGATAGCACCTTTATGCTGCAAAACTGGAAGAAAAAAAATGCCTGGTTCACATTCTACTCGGGAAATTCTGTCTAGGGATGAAAAACCTTTGAATAAATAGAGTGAACCCCAAACATATATCTGACCAGACCATTCCCCTGCTTACAATCCTTTCCTTGGCTTCACATCGCGGCTCTGTGAGCGGGCCACCGCCTGCTTCCACGCCCACGTCTCCTGCTCCTGGAAGCCTGCTACCCACGAGCATCCCGCCCCTCCCGGACATGCCGGCCATCTTTCATTCACATGCCTTTGCACTGTCACAACCCTGGAGGCCACCAATGTGATGACCCATCCCAAATACTTTTAAACAGAGAAGGAAAATTATTGGCTCATGTCTCTGAATATCCAGTGGTGCTGAGAGCTTCCAGAATATGCAGAGGTGCTTAGATCATGCCTTTAAGACTGTGCTGCCAGGTGTCTTTGAGGGCCACCTGCTCCTGAAAGATGTTGGTGAACTTGGCCAAACTCCCCAGTGAAAGAACCTCTGCCAGCTCTCCCCACCCCTGACCCCCGTGTGCCCCGCCTTCACTCTCACGGATCCCCAGCTCTGCATCTGTGCGCCACCTCAGGCTGGCTGCTGGTGTGCACCCCTTGGCACCCTTTCCAGCTCCATGAAGAAAAGCTCCATTACACTTGGGATTTTGTGAGTTTGATAGCTTGACTGCAGATCTGAGGGTGACAGAGGGATTGCATGACTCACAGCAGAGTCTGTTAGTCCAGCTCCGCACCTACCTCTGATCCCAACCAAGAGCACCCTTCTCCCCAGGGTGCCCCTCCCCGTGGGTCCAGCCTTGACCCCTTCCCCCCGCCAGGGACAGGCCTGCCAGCCCAAGTCTGCACATACCTACCCCTCCCCCCTCCCCTGCTCCCCTCTCCTCCTGATTCTGGTAAAAATGTCCATGGTGGCGATTGTAATGGTCTGTGGATCTGTCCTCTGAGCAGCACCGGAGCTCCTTGGGGGCAGGCCTGTGGCCAGGTCATGTCTGCGTCTCCAGCGCCTAACACAGCACAGCACTGAGTAGGTGCTCAGTGGAAACTGATCTCAAAAACTAGTTCCAGTGAAAGGCTGGTTTTTAAAAAAAATCCGCAAGAATTTCTCTGGCTCTGCAGGAAGCACAGAGGGTGTGAGTGAGTGATGATTTCAGCAGAAATGCCACAGGACGCACGGGTTCTCCATTATTTATGGGGCTCAGGAGACGTGTTCCCGGAGCGCTGCAATATATTCTGAGGATGTCGGGGCAGAATGGGAGTGACTTTATTCCTTCGAGTCCCTGCAACCCTGCTCTGCAGCTACCCGGGCGGGGAGCTTTCAGCTTCCTTTTGCAGCAATAAAGAAATTATTGGGAGCTCTGTTCTGCTCCTGGATGGTTACAGTTTCTCAATGCACTGGCAAACAGGGGGGCAAGGCCAGGGCGGGACAGCCTCCGGGAGCAGGATGTCTGGTCAGGATCTGCTCGGCCCTGGGCCACTCTAGCTTCCCCCTTCCTGGACTGCGGCTTTCTCCTCTGTGCTAGGGCTCTGGGGCAGGGGTGGGCTTCAGCGAAGCGGTAACCTGTGAGACTCCCAGCCTGACACTGGGTGCACACAGTAGGTGCTCATTTGATGGTGGGCCCATGCTCTGTCCTGACTGAGTGGGGTCCAGTTGTACCCTTTGTGGCTCTGAGTTCTTTGAGTTTCCCATCAGGTACAGTTTCTGGATGGAATTTTGGAAGAGATTTATAAAGGCTTTGCTTTTCATTTGAACCTGTAGAGACTGTGTAATTATAATTATATAAGGGATTTCTTCTTGCTTATGCAAGGAAGAGTTGAGGAGTTTTCAGACAAGACTGTTGGAGCTTTTCTCAAGCGCAGAGGGCGTGTCCCTTCCAAGGACAGGAGTTGTGCGGGTGCCAGGGACAGAGAGCGTGCAGGTCCCAGAGGGCAGGCCAGGCTGTACAGTCAGACAGCCCTGAGCTTGCGCCTTGTGCATGGAGCCCCCGGAAGTGGCTGGGGGTGGAGGTAGACTCTGGAGCCTTGTCCCTGATTTTCCCCACGGATTTCCACTTGTGGAGACCTCCTATAATGCTCATGTGATGACGACTCACTGAGATCACAGAGCCATCGCAGGGTCTGCTATTCCATAGGCGCTTAACACGTGATTGTTGAATGAATTATTCAAGGAGGAAATAGCCTTGGGCTTGGAACGAAGTGAGACTCGATGCACATTTTAAGTGGGCTTGGCTAAGAGTCTCTTTCCTCCAAACACCGGTTTCTTCATTTGTGAAAGTGGGTATAAAGCCCTGGCTGTGCTGGGGTTTTGTGGGGGGAACACCGTCACAGTTGGAGAAGCACCAGGTACACAGTTAGCACTCAGTTCGTGACGGCTTCTCCCGCTGAGTGCCCAGCTGCCTTCCTCAGGATTGCAGAAGTCTCCATAAATCTCCCTTATCCTTCCCTACATAAATCATCTTCTCCCTAAGTACTGCCTTCTAGATAAGTAAAACTCTCCTATTTAATTTGATTGTTTTCCTGTTTGTTTAATTACTACCATTAAAACGTTAATGCTTTCTTTTTTTTTTTTTTCACGACAAATGTGATATCTTAGCTCCACTTTGGGTTACTGAATTTGTCAAGTTCCTGCTGTTGCAAGTATCAGAAACCTGATTCAAAGCGGCTTAAGGAAAAGGGGACGTGTGCTGGTTTTTGTAATTAAATATTCCAGGGAGTTGCATCAGCCAAGACAAAGCTGTCTGCCGACAGGCAGGTGATGGACAGGATGCAGGGCTGTGTCTTGGCGCTGCTCCCTGCGTTGCCTTCACTCTTGGGCAGGCGGCCTTTTGCTCCCATCCTCTCCTCTCAACAACTCCATCGAAAGAGCTCTTTCTTCCCCTAGAGGCGCCAAGAGAGCTGGGACTTGGGCCCAAACCCTGAAGTGGGGGCACAGTGACATGCTAGCCAAAGCTCACAGGCTGTAAGAGGCGTGGGTGGGTCCCGGAGGGAAACCAGGATGGGGCCCTGCTCCCTGAGGCAGGGGAGCCCTCAGTGAGGTTCCCGTTTCATAGTTTACAGGTGAAGAGGCAACCTGTGTCTGCGACTGTTCCATTCACAGCTAACACAACCCCCTCTGATAAACTCATTTCCTTCCAAAAAAAAAAAAAAAATCGGACCCGTGTATCACATAGTCAACCTATAAGGCCCTGTGGGAACCAGGTTGCTTGTGTCAATTTTTGCCCAGGACCATATATGGGACCTGGTAGGGGAGGCGCTTGGGCAGGAGTGGGCAGGGAGCCCCAAAGGAGTGTGAGACAGGCCCTTGCCACGGCCTCATCAAGGGGGGCCCATGAACTTGTGCAGGTCCCCATCCTGGGCCTTCGTTCCCTCATCTGTGAAATGGAGGCAAGTGGCCCCGTCTTCTGAGATACTGGGAGGACTCGCCGCCGTGAGGGGCGCTCAGTAAGCTCTCGGTGACTGCAGAGTTGACTCCGAATCTTTGTGACTTTAGGCAAGTCCCTTCAGCCCCTGGAGCCCAAGCATCTTCCTCTGTGTGAGATAAAGACAACCCTGCAGCCAGTTCGGGTGTGCAGGGGAGTCGCCCAACGAGCCCTTGGAGACTGAGAGGGGAGAGGCCTTTGTGGGCTGTGGTTTCCCGCCGGGCACCAGGCGTTCTCACAGACCCGACCTTACTGTTGTCAAGTCCCCACTATTTAGATGAGGAAACTGAGGCTCAGAGACACAGTTGCTCATGCAACTGGGGAGCAGGGCCAGGCTTTGAGCCCCTGTCCTTACCCCCATTTCAGTTGCTTCCCTGAGAAATTTGGAGGCTGATCCCCTGATCCCGCGGGGCTTCCTGAGAGGTCACCTCTCCAGAGGTCGCCCCAGGGCTTCCAGGCTGGGTCAGGAGCCTCCTTGGTTCCTCCCCTGCTCCCTAGGCCCCCATCACAGCACCTACTCCCTGGAACTGGAACTGTCTATGTGCCTGTCTTCCCCCGCTGGACTGCGGGGCAGGCCTGGTGTGCCTCAGGGCCCATGTCCCCTGGCCGGGAATGAACGTGGGCTCAAGAAACACAGACCCATTAATGGTTGAGAGCCCTGGCGTCACCCCCAGTTCTCCCTGTTGGGCCTTGAACATGGCCCTGCATCTCCCTGAGCCTCACTTTCCTTGTCTGTGAAATAAGAATAACAGTACCTCCTGGCCATGCTGTTGTCAAGATAGAAGTAGTGGGATAACAGTAGTTAATGTTGTTGGAGGGCTTAGTCATGCCCTTTATTTCTTCCAACAATCTCTTAAGGCAGACACTAGGATCATGCGCATTTTCCAGATGAGAAACAGACTGAGAACTGATTTGCACCGCTGGAACTGACCACGTGCCTGGTGGGAGCTTGATAAGTGATGTGAAATCATAATCAATATTCACAAAATAACCGGGGGGGCTGTTCCTGGCCAAACGGGCTCCCTGCCACGGTGGGTCTCTTGGCCCTTGTTAAACGCCAAGCCTGGGCAGGCTGTGCCCTGGGCAGGTTGCTGGGCTGTGACTGGCTGAGGAGGAGGGTATTTGGGTCAGAATGGAGGCCTTGCCCAGCCAGCTTTGAGAAGTGACTGGGCTCCAACATTCTGATGTGACCTGGAGAAATCGCCAGGCACACTCCACCCCCCGATCCCCGAATTTCCTTTGCACCTTCCTCCTAGTGGTAACCTCTTCCTTTGGCAGGAAGAGCCGGGGCATTCCGACATTGCTGGAGCAGTTACCGTGCGCACCCCCGTAGAGGTAGGGAGGGCTGAGAGAGGTGCAGGGTGGGGTGGCTCGGGGTTGTACGGGCTGTGACCTTGGCCACATCAAGTTCCCTCTCTGAGGATGGGAGCGATCACCAACCTGTTTTGATGGGTGAAGTCAATGAAGTGTCAGTAAAAGGCCCTTGGCACCTATCGGTGCTCAAAGCTTTCTCCCTCTTCCTCCCACTCCCCTTCCTTTCTGAGACATTTCCTGAGAACCCGTCAGGGGCCTGCTGTAGCAGAGGGAACAGACTCTCCTTGGAAGCCTGGAAGAGCTGTGGGGTGTGGAGGTGGATACTTGGGTCAATGCCAACTCCAGTATGAGGTCACCTCTCCCAGGCTCAGTGTCCTTGTCTGGGCTTACTAATATGTCCCTCACCAGGGAGTGCACTGTCCTGGCCTCCCTCAGCCTGGAGGTCCCAGGGGAGAGGAGTGGGTGCCTGGCCTGACCCCATGTCCCACATATACCCCTCCACCAGCCTCATTGGTCCCCTGGATGAGGATCTCTTAGGACCCAAGGAAAGGAGGAGGCCTGTGAGTGGGGACTGTTTGCAAACCCTCCTCCCCAGGCTTGGCGGAGGTCATTCACTTAGCCAGGGGGATGTTGGAAACTCCGGGGGTTCTGGAACCTTGCCATCTAGCAAGAGGATGATTTGCCAGAGATGTGATCAGCTTCCTATCACTGGGGGCATTTAAACAGATGCTCACGACCACTGTGCAGAGACATGCGAGTTCACCAGGAATCTCTAGGACCTTTCCTGATGTTCTGCGTCTAGGGGATATGACAGGTGACTTGGCTGCTCTTCTGTTGGGAGTGACCTTGACCTTGCAGAAAAGATACCAGGGTGGAAAGCCCTGAGCTGACTGTTGGGGCCCTGTCGAGGACAGGACATAACGACCCTTGGCAAAGGGCCAGTCAAGCTTCTCTTTCCCTGCCCTCAAGGATGGCGGCTCTTAACTCCCCTGCAGCTTAGCATCTGGCTCTGACGGATCCATGGAATGTCAAGTGCTAGCAACTGCAGGTGGCCAGCGGGCAGGCAGGTGGCTCATTACCTGAGGGTGAAAGGATAAGGAAGGTCGACGGTCCGTAGGAAGGCCTCTGCGTGAGGTGGCCACCTGGAGACATTGGGATCCTATGGGAAGCGCTCCAGGCAGGACAAGACGAGCTGAGAGCACAGAGAATCAGGGACGGCTGCTCGGAAAGGTGGGTAGAGAAGACTGGGGAGAAGAGGAGACATTGCAGGCAGCTCCTAAACCCAAGACCAACACCAAAGGCTGGATCTGTCCACATGCATTTGGTTGCAACAACTGGAAATGGGATTAAAGCCAAATGGGGTTTTTGCTGTTGTCCACACAATGGCAAAGTCCACTTTGGGTTCAGGTATAGCCAGATCCAGACACTCGAGCACAGTCAGTATCACCTTCCGTTCTCCAAGTCTCCTTTCCACACGCGTTGTCTCACCCACATCACTTCTTTCCCAGGAGCTCCAGGATCAGTGCCAAGTAAGTCATCACTGCCCTGGCTTGGGCCACGCCCACCCCTGGCCAGCATGGAAGGTTGTGGCTGATCTCAACTGGGCCATGACTCCGCCCCTGGGTTAAGAATGTGCAGAAATATTTCCATAAGGAAAACTGGGGTACAGTTACCAGAGGAGGGAGAGCGGAGCAGGCCAAGTGGAAAGAGATACCTGAGGCTGGGACCTGATCCTGCTGCCAGGCTTCCTGCCGCCGGCTGCTGCCAGCTCTCCTCCTGACTCCTGAGTGCTCCTGGCTTCCCCTGTGCGTGCTCTGGCCGTCTGCACAGATGCTTCTTTTCTTGTCTGACCACCCCGTGGTGACTGCCAGCACGAATGACGGCCTGTGGTGGGCCAACTAATGCCCACGCCCCCATGAGATGTCCGCATCCTAGTCCCGGAACCTGTGACTATGTGACCTTACACAGTGAAAAGAACTAGGCAGATGTGACTAACTTAAGGATCTAGAGATGAAGAAATGATCCCGGATTATCTGGGTGGGTTCCATGGCATCACGTGATTGTTTGTAAATGAAAGAACGGGAGAGGCGGAGATCAGAGGGGTGCAGTTGTGGGCTGGGACCCCCAGCCGAGGAATGTGAGTGGCCTCCATGACCTGGAAAGATAGAGAAACAGATTCTCTCCAGGAGCTTCCTTGAGGCCTGTTTTGGACTTCTGACTTCCAGAATGGTCAGATGATAAATCTGGTTTGTTTTAAGTCATTAAGGGTATGGTCATTTATTACAGCAACCATGAGAAATGAATACACCCCTTAAATATCCTGCCTCCCAAGGGCCCCTGACTAAATGAAGCTTAGAGTTCAGGTCTGTTTCTCTCAACCAGTCCCACCCCCTCTGGTAGGCTGGGCCGTGCTCAGGGATCTACCACTGCCTGGGACTTACTCTGAAACTGTCCTCCTCCATCGGGACAACTGCCAAACATCTCGCAGGTCTCAGCTTAAATACCATCTTCCTGAGAAGTCTTCCCGGTACTCCTTAAGCACTTTATCATTTCCTTCCCTTGCACACTCCCATCGGCTCGAATCACACTGGGGTGTAACTGCACGTGTCGTTGGTCTCTCCATTAGACTCTGCGCTCGCAGAGGGCACAGATGGCACCTGACTCACCAGTGCCGACTCCCCTCCCAGGGCCTGCACGTTAAATGAACGAATGACAAAAGATGTACCACTAGCAGGTGGGGTGAGTCAGAGGGAACCCCTCACTAAAGATGGCTTTGGGCCTGACTGCTGGCTGTTCACCCCCAAATCCATTTTCTCTTCTTCCTTGTTCTTGCCTCCCATGTCGGTAGATGTGTCTGTGGGCTGTGTTCTGAGCTCTGGCCCACGAAATGCAGGCCTTCACCTCGCTCACCCACGTTACCCTGCCCTCCACGGGGCTGATGCCCATACACTGAAGGGGGAACCTCGTCTGCTCCCTGCACTTCTCCACCTCCTTTGTTCCACGCTGAAGGGCTGGGCTCAGGGACCTGATGGGGAGTTAGGGGGCTGGAGTCCCAGCCCAGACTCGCTACATTGGATTATGTCGTGGGCCTTTGCTGGTCTGTGCTCACCCAGTCCCCCTGCCCCTTTCACTGTGTCACTTGCACTATGAGTGCATTGTCCTGGGGCTGTCCATCAAGGTGTCGTGTGTTCTCCAGGCCAGGCCAGGGAGATAGCCTTGCTCCAGAGGTTTTACATCATAGGCGGAAACCAGACCGGCTTAGGTCACTTGTCACCTCTTGCTGTTCTTCATGGTGGCAGCCTGCAGAGAGAAGGGTGCTCTCCCTCTGGACCTCCAGAGCTGCCCCAGCGTCTGCTGAGGGCAGTCCTCCCGCTTTCCCTTCATTTTTGTGAGCTTCCTGACATTTCCTTGTAGAGTTGCCTCCCCCAAGCCAGGGCTCAGGGCTTGCAGCCACAGACCCCTGATGTCGCAGAGAGTACCCCTAGTGGATGGGGGAAAGAAAGGGTTTCCCGAAGCCTTCCTCAGAGCAGTTTTACTGAGCACCAGCTGTGTGCTAGCCCCTGTGCTAGGCACTGGGGTCCAGAGAGGCATCTGCCTCCTCGCAGCCTGGAGGGGCTCGCGGCCTGTGGCCGGGAAAGAAGCCGGAACAGGGGCCGGGGCCGGGGTCGGCGCTCTGCTGTGCCTGCCGTCTCCCACAGAACAAACTCCAACTGCTAATTCGACTGGCGCCCAGAACAGTTTGCTCCTGTTTCCTCTCATTTCCCTTAAAAAAAGAAAAATCAATAAACTGCTCATGATGTCTTTAATAGAGACTAAATCAGAGCTTTTTATAACCTTGTTATGGGGTTGGCATTTTCATCATTTCCCCCCAAAGCTAAAGTCGGGTTAATGTGCCATCTTGTGGGAATCAGACAGTGGACGGAGACAACTGGTTAATAAGAAATTAACCAATAATCACCCTGTGCTTGGTAGTTTCCCATCTCCAGAGACTCCCGGGGCTTCACACCAGCCCTGTGAGTTAGAAGACTGTGGCTCAGAGACAGGAAGGAACTTGCCTAAATTCACAGAGTTGGGATGGAAATGGTAGAGCAGGGGCTTTACCCTACATCTGCCTGACTCCAAGGCCCTGGTTTTCTTCTGTGAAACAGCACAGACAAGTAGCTGGAAGTCTGGGAGCTGCATGGCGGGGCCGGGAGGTGATGCCTTCTGCAGGGAGAGGCTTAGTTAGGGCCCCGCAGTCCCTTGCGAGTGGAGGAGCGACCGTGTTCCCGCACTGCCCCCTGGTGGCTGCCTGGGGCCTGGTCTCGGGGTGTGAAAGCATGGAGCTGGCAACTGCAGACTGGTCGCTGTGGGTGGGCTGGAGGTGACTGTCCTGGGGGAGCAACCCCTGCCCTTTTTAAATTAAATTTTACTTTTTTAGCTCCTGGTTTTGGGCAGCCTAATGGTTAAGCCTTTTCTTAACAGATGTTCGCGCATTTGCTTTCTTGTGGGAAAAGTGGTCATTTGTTAATTTACTCAGCGTGACTCTGAGACTTCTGTGTGGCCCAGGCTAAAACGATGATGACTGGGCACAGTGCTTGCCCTCAGGGAGCCCCTGGCCCCACGGGTAGACACCCATGATGCAGGAGGACGGGGGCATCGTGAGGCTACGCTGGGGCACCTTGGGAGCCCTAAACTGGACAGGGAATGGGAACAGCATGAGGGCCCAGGGAAAGGCTGGTGCAAGAGGGTGACCGATGAGGTGAGTGTGGGAGAGGAGCTGGTGACAGCTGGGCACAGAAGGGAGAGGTGAGTCTGCTGTTAAACTAGCAGCTCAAAACCCAGGGCCCTTGCTTTCCAGGGCTCTGGGCTTCCTGGTGTGTCATCATCTTGTGGTCTTTCCTTCAGGAGACCCACCCCAAACTGCATAAGCTTCAGGGGCTCCACCAAACCTGGCTCTGCCCTGATGAAGGAGGGGCCACAGCGGGGGTAGGGGGCGCAGATAAAATGGCAGAGGCAGAGCTGCAGGTTCGCCCAGCTAAGAAATGTGGACTCTGTCCTGAGGGCAGTGAGGTCCCATTAAAAGTTTTCAGCAGCAGGGTGACCAGGCTGCTCCTGAATTAGAAGCGGTCTACAGAACAAGGGGCTCTCCCAGGGCAACTCCCAGACCCAGAGACCCCGTGCTCTGGCCCTCCAGCCGCGCTGCTCCCCATGCCCAAGGGAGTCCGTGGGCCCAGGACGATGTGCCCACCTGGAGCCACCCCACCCCCCTTTCAGATCAACCCTGGGGAATTGGGACTCCATTCCAGGGTTTTTGCAAGTCTTACCCCAGCTCCAACCTCCAGAGGGTATCTGTCCTGAGTGCGTGCATGGCTTGGCCCAAGGACAGCTATTTTAGGGGGGTGAAGGGGAGTTGGAAGATGCCTAATGGCAGATAGAGGGCAGCTGGGGCTGCTGTCAGGTGGGGAAGGGCGGCTGCCTCTGTGGTCTCCCCTCGACTTTCATTCTCTCCACAACGATTTATGAGCACCCGTAATCGCACTGTGTGCTGGGCTCACCCGGGGCTGGGCCATGCTGCGTTTCCTGGGCCAGATGTGCTCTGCAGGCCTGGGTGCTGCTGGCAGGAAGTGCCAGGAATGGTTCCCACAGGCTGGTTGTGGAATCCAGTGCCCAGGGCAGCACACGGGCAGGAGGAATATTCTGCGAGGAGACAGAGCCCCAGGGCCAACTCTGCCAGGTGTAGAGACACGTGGGGGGAAGGGCAAGGGAGAGGGCCAGGACCCAGACGCTGGCTCGAGGAGCTTGCTGCTCATGCTTCTTGGCATTTGGTGTGTAGCGTAGGAGTGAGTCGAGAGTCCAGGGCCGGGGCAGAAATGCAAGAGGAGAGGTCACTTTCAGGGCTGGGAGCATTATCTGGCTGGGGTGGTGGGGGCCTGTCCCTGGCAATCTGGTCTCTGGGACACAGGCCAGAGCTGTTCCCTCAAGAATGGGATCCCCACCATGACTGTAACCTCCAGCAGGCAGCAGGAGGCTCCCCAAAGGCGGGAGAAGGCGCTTCTCTGGCCCAGCCTGGTAATTAGACCCTTCAATTGCAATTACTTTTGCAATTAGCTCAGCTGGTAATTGGAACTGGAGGTGGTAATTTCTGTCCTTCATGGGATTTCCCTCTGGATTGGGCTCTGCTTATCTGTCCAGGGTGCAGGGTGGCACACGGGGAGGCTGGGCTCTTGGGTTGAGCGATGCAGGCACAGCCCTAGGCTCGGCCCAAAGCGAGGCCTTTGGTTCTGTGTGACCCGGGGGTGGGACGCTTGGCGTGTGATGAGGGGGTGCTTTTGTGCTTTCCCCTTGAGTGTGGGCCGGCCTAGTGACTTGCTTCTAACCAGTAGAATGTGACAAAGGTGATGGGTGTCACTTTCACAGTTGGTTAGAAAGGATGGTGACTTCTGGTTTGCTAGTGGACTCCGCTGCCTCTAGCTTGCACACTTTGATGGAGTCAGCTGCCGGGAGGGGGAGGCCCATGTGTCAAGGAGCGACAGCCTGCGAGGATGGCAATGCTGCCCACCACCTCTGTGAGCCTGGCAGCCAGTCGTCCCCTAGCCGAGCCTTCGGACCAGGCTGTCGACCTGGGTGGGCAGACCCAGCCTCCTGAGACGGTGAGGCAGAAAACCCAGCTAAGCGGGCCCAGCTTCCTGCCCCTGGACACTGTCAGATAGTTAATGTGTGTTTTTTAAACTGCTGAGGGTTGGGGTAATCCCTTCTGTGCCGATAGGTAACCTCGACACAGACAAACTATTAAATTACGTATGTTCTACCTTTGACCTTGACAAAGTATATTTTAAAAACTGCCTGGAAGGTCAGGTTCAACTCTAGGATCTTCGGACTCTGGAGTCGTGCACCAGGGCGTGGTGGGAGGGGGAGAGCAGGAGCTTGCATAAGGCCACCCCCAACACCATTGTCTTCTTACCCAGGCTCCATCCCATACACCCCAGGTCTTGTACATGCCCCAGGGTTAGAACTCCATACATATTGCCTCCCCCTTGCAAACAGCCGCCCCTTGGCTCAGCCATGCACACGCCATCAACATGGTCTGCCCTTGTGAGGTTGGATCTCGGGGAAAGGTCCACGCAGGCGCTGGAATTGGGCTTTGGCATCATTTGGCCAAGGAAATCCAGGGTCCCAAGTAGGGGTTAGAAGGGAGAGGTGGGCCCCTGGTGGGCACATCCTCTTGGCCCTATGGATGGCTGACACTGTGAGGTGCAGCTGTGGGGCCAGGGCGGGACTTCCTGAGGCACAGGAACCACAGCAGGGGCCCCTTGCCTGGGTGGCCCTGGGAGATCCCCCTGTTCCAACCTTCTCACATGGGTATGCCCGCACTCTCTAGGGGTATGCCTGAGCAAAAGCAACCCAAGAGACAGGAAGGCTTACAGAGGACTAAGCAGTGCCAGTCCAGGGTTCACTGGGGCCCACACCTGGCCAAGTACTTGTCAGGCCCTGGCAACCAAGGCTCTGGAGGACACAGCCCCTGCCTTCCCAGTTAGTATGGAAAGATATACCTCGAAGCAGATCCAGTTCTCCTCTCCAAGAAGGAGGGCTCCTGAAACCCTGTACACAGCAGAGTTTTCGGTTCGACAGGCCCCCAATTCAATTAGAATTCACTGAGTACTTATTACGTGCCAGGAGCTGGGTATTAAGCAGGAAGGGATCTATTAGCTCAGGGGTTACTAGAGTGCTTACAGGTTTGTGGCTGAGCTGTGGGGCCGGGACCTGTGGCTGCATCACCCACCAGGCTGATGCACAGCTGCCTGAGACAACCCAGTGCTTTCTGCCCAGAGCTCATGTTTAAATCAGAGGCGCTTGCTGCTTTTGACAGGGCAGTTAAGTCACATACCTGCACCCACAGGGCAAGGAGGCCGGGGAATGCAGATGTTCGCATTTCATACGGGGCTGGGGTAGTCCACAGCAGAGGAGACCGTGAAAAAGAGAGAGCGTGCTCACAGATTTGGGCAGGCGTGATTGATGGCTGCCCACCATGGCGGAAAACACAGGGGACAGTAAGGTTAGCGGGACTAAAGCCAGCTATCCACTCAGCAGTGTGCAAAAGTCAAGTACATTTTCTTCTAATGACATGTCACTTCTGTTTTCGGAGACCACTGGCTTGAAGAAGAAGGATGGATCTGATCTTACCAAATAAAGGATTTTCAGTCCCTTCCAATTTTTTGCAAGTCACATTCTATTTAAATTTGGGGTAAATATTTAAACAACCCCACAAATGCTCATGTTACAGAAGTTGTTGCAATTTATAACTTCCAGCTCAGGACTTCCTCCGCTTCCCACTGGCTTGTTGCCCTTCCCATGTCTGGGTTTTGCCTGTTTTGTTTTTTTTTTTAAAGTTGATTCCAGAACATAAAAATAAGACTTCAAAATCAAAACCAATCACTGTTTATATTTAAACATATTCTGCAAGCAGTAATATTATGCCAGCTGGAGAGCTGCAATTGAGTTCAACACTTAAGACAGAGTCTGAAACATTTTAATATGCTGATACGATGTGGAGTAAGTCCTCCCAGATTAGTATATCTGTACAGGAAGGACCTCATCAAACATCAAGTTACAGTTTTTTTAAGGGCCTGGAAACCTTTACTATCTTTTTTTTGGTAACATGTAAAATAGTTATTGACTTTAAATTTGTGGGACTTGCCCTGACCGGCATGGCTTGGTTGAGCATCATCCCACAAAGGGAAGGGTCGCTGATTC